>JAWPHD010002728.1:0-243284 GCA_037043455.1 Cyrtodaria siliqua
TGCCAGTGTGTATTGACCGGACACAAATTGAGACATTTGACCGTCTTAGTGTGACCTTGGCCTTATGAGCATGGGACCCGGGGTTATTGTGCGCAACCACGTCCGTGTTGTTGTGGTGAGCACTTTTGACAGTTATTTGAAAATGCGTCAGGGAATGCCAAGAGTTATTGACAAGACACGATTTGACCTTTGACCTATGTGTGACCTTGAACTGGAGCGCACGGTTCTGGATTTTGTGTGTGTGCACATCATGTTGTTATGGTGAGCACTTGTGCCAAGTTATTTCAAAATCCGTCAATGAATGTCATAGAGACTTATGACAGTCACAGATTTGACATTTGACCTCTTAGTGTGACCTTGGCCTTAGAGCCATGGACTGGGTTTGTGGCAACACTCGTCGTGTTGTTGTGGTGAGCACTTTTGCCAAGTTAGTTTGAAAATGCTTATTGACCGGACACGAAAGCTATTTATTTTTACCTTTAACCTCTAAGTGTGACCTTGACCTTGAGCCACGACCCCTGATTTTCGCGTCTTGTTGTGGTGAGCAATTGAGCCAAGTTATTTGAAAATCCTCATTATTTGTACAGCAGTAATAAGCGGAACGCGATTGAAACAGACGAACGGAACAGTGTTTCTTTATTATCTTTGACCTCTAAGGTGTGACTTTGACATTGGAGCCACGGACCTGATTTTATGCACTAACTGTCGATCTGTGTGTGTGAGCAATTAGTGCTGAGTTATTTGAAATCTGTCCATTATTGTCAGAGGTATTATGCGACAACGATTGTACAGACAAACGGACAGACAATGCGACTACTATATGCCACCCTTCGGTGCAATAAAAATACTAGGACAGTCCCCTGCCCTTTAGGTCATGAAAGCAATTCAACCAAGCACCATCACCTGAGGTTCAGAATGTCCCTGCTTCTATCACTGAAGGTCATGAATGTCCCCTGCTTAAATTTTAAGTCAAATAAAGGACCATAATTCTGTAATAAATTAGGCTAATCAAAATGGTGATGGTACAGTGGACATAAGGTCCTTCAGTTATTATTGTTTATATGCAGTTTGGGAACAAACCCAATCAAAAGGTTATGAGGAATTTCAAGTAATGAACATGTGTTAAGGACGCGATGGGACAAAAAATTATAATGTTACGTGATGGGACGCTAGGGACACATTACAGACAACGTATCAATATAGCACCCACTTCACTTTGTGACAGCGGGGTATAATAATACCAACGTGTATAGTATTCAGGCCAGAGTTTTTTGTGTTTTTTTTCGTTGTTTTCATACCCTTTGACCCTAATTTTGTAAAATTCTTGACAAATAAATAGTCCAAAAACACAAACAAATAAAAAAAAAAGAGTATCTGGTATGTGCATTTTGATCTTCATTTTTAACATGTGATCAGGCTTAAAAAATCAGTGTTAAATCAGAAGATCTGTTTCTATATATTTGTTCTGGTCAATTTAATGTTTTACAATGCAACCAACACCATTACAGATACATGTGTAAACAAGTTTCAGATTTTTGGAACTTTTCACAAAATCAAAAGAAAAAAACTGACCTTATATAGAAATGTTTGTAAATGCTGTTCTGGCATTTTTTTCTACCTTTATAGGACAATAATATTTTAGCTTAACTAATTCAGAGGTTGACCTATAATACTTATTGCCTATATTAATTGGAAAATATGTCCTTAAAAATTGATCATGTTGTGTGGGTGGATTTATAATGATCTTTTTTGGATGCACAATTTACAAGTTTTGGCTGACAAAATTAATAGAAAAAGTACCAGTCATTAATGCAGCACTTTAGTGAGTATAGACAATGAGGGCCTCAAGTGAGATTAGCCAAGCAAGTTACCCTTGACAAATAATGTCTGCATCAACTCATCTTTTATAAATTAAAATGGTACTCATCCCAATGCTGGACAGAAACGCATAACGTGGTCCCCGCCTTAGCTCCGTTAAACGATGGAAAGCTTATTATAAGCAGGATTTTTATAATGGATATTCCGACAATAAAACGTGTTTAAAAACATTTGTTACTGAAAAAATGCGATAACCTGTTTAAAATTACCTATTAAATGTTTTAATTTTACAATACGCAGTTTTTTAAAGCCGAAATTAATATTTTATTTCATATCCCAGCCAACACTGTTTTCGCTTCTTGGTGAAGGGTTTGGATGGGATATGAAAGTTAATACTCGGACCGCGTAATGCAAAGGCACAACCTGAAACAGAATTTGTCAAGCCTTGCCTAATCAAAATTTTATTTCCCATTAACACATCATAATTGGTTATACTGGGACAGCAACCTCGGGAGGGAGATGAGATGAAGGATGAAGTTTCCCATCAGACATGCCTCCGCCAGGGAGCAAATCCACGTGAGCACAATCAGTACCTATATTGAGCAAATTATTGAGACCAGTATTTAGCGATTTGTAATTTTGCTCATAGTGTAACGTATAAGCTTGACTTACAAGTGTTTCATTTTCTGTTTTGATGAGGGCAATTTTCACGCTCAAGCCTCTGTGTCTGGTCTGTAACTCTGTGACTCTCTTCTGTAATTGACGATCTTTGTCTTCCAATTTGCGGCTCTGAAAAATACAATAACTTCACGTGAATGGCTTGAAGGAATAAATGGGGGTGTGGACGTTTCCTGAATGTATGTAGACAGGTTGTTCTTGCTTCTGATGGCTTGAAGGAAGACATGAGGGTGTGGATGTTTCCTGAATGTATGTATACAGGTTTATCTTGCTTCTGATACAATTAAATATTTATAAAGAAGTGAGCTGTTTACTGCCATACTTGTGGCATAATTGTTTTTGTGCTTTTAATATTATTTCCACAGAGACATTGATAAAAACAATTCAGCATGAGAAATATGCGTACTGCCAAATATAGTGCTGTAGGAGAGTATATTGGGGGATAGGGGTTGGGGAGAGTGAGATGTGTTAATGAACAAAATAGCTACTTTTCTTTGTCAAGTAGCTATTTTTACGCTCTCTCACAGATTTCAGGATGCAAGCACATTTTTGGGGATCATCAGATAATTTGGCAAAATACTCTGTGTGTGGGAGGGACACTGGAATTTTGACATAAAACGCTTAATTCTGTAAATAACTATTTTCTCTTTGCCCTAAAATTTTAAAACAAAATAATCGTGACTATGAATCATATTTTTCCAACGAAATAAGATAGAATATGGTCTCATCAACCAACTTGATGAGACAATATTCTATTTGCCTTGTAGCATCTCCATTTCATCTGTCTGCCATACTACAAACTTCTGATAACTGGTAGTCAGAGTACACCAGTCATTTTGAAAGGCATTAATTTCAATTTAAATTTACAACTGTGCAAATACAAAGGTAATTTTAGCAACCATGTTACAAATGAATGATTGAGCTTAGGCGAAGAAAATTAGCCTGCAAAAAGTGAGGGGTAAATACGAAAATATTTTAACTATCTATAAACAAGAGGCCCAAGAGGGCCTGTGGATGCTCTACTGGCTAATATGGCTCTTATAACATCAATGAAGTGAGTGACTATCGTCTTAAGAGGCAAAATATAGCATTTTTAACTAAATAAAGGGCCATAACTCTGCCGATACTGGTCCGATCTGGCTGGTTTTCGAACTTTCATTGATATTAACAATCTGTTAAAGTTTGGTAAAGATCGGATGAAAAATGAAGGCCCTGTTGTGTTAACGAGGCAAAATATAGCATTTTTAACTAAATCAAGGGCCATAACTCTGTTTTAACTGGTCCGATCTGGCTGTTTTTCGAACTTGTCCAAGCTTTCATTGATAGTAACAATCTGGTAAAGTTTGAAAGAGTGAAAGATAAAGGCCCTATCGTCTTAACAAGAAAAAGTTAACGGACGACAGACGACGGACAACGGACATAACTAAAAAATATAACAAGATGTCATAGTTCCACATTCACATGTAGCTATCGTAATGTACATTAGATAGCCTGTCTCCTGTCCATGTTATCCTATGTATGTGCCAACTTGCAGGCAAAAATCATGTCTCTAAACTAAAAGATACATGTATATTCAACAATAATCAAAAAGATCTTCTTTTTTTTATAATTCCGATCCAATATTACCTTTACATGGATACACCAGTAGCTTTTAGATTACAGCCTTATTCTTGTTTTGCAAAACAACACGAGACAATACATTGTCCCAAATTTTACCTCAATGGTACAAAATGTTGTTATATTTTCATAATAATCAAAAAAGATGTGAAAACTAATGAAGCACCTTGAATCTTTCTGGCGTCTCGGGGCGATCACATGATCCTATACTCCAGTAATCGCCCAGGGCATGGAAGCCCCGCTCTCGCTCAAAATCCTTCTGAACACGAGTCTGCTCAGTAACTCTTTCTCTCATTAGCTCCATTGTTTATGTCTCGCTTTAGTCCGGTTCATTCCATATAATTATATAGCAATTGTATCTGAATTTACAGCTTCACAAACGGCTTTCAATGGTTTATGAAGACTCGGAATTGTCTAGAAAACAATTTCTCCTTTACAGGTTAAACATGTCTTTATTTGGTCCCACTACAATCGATTAGAAGAAGACGGCTTACACTAGAAGATGGAATAGAAGAAACAGTTGTCAGGCTTGCATGAAGAGGAGATAAGGACTGGCTCCATCATTAATCACTTTACTGGGAGTAATCAATTGAACTGAATTGAATTGGAGCTGTGCCCTCGTGTGTTCCATCATAATGGTCCGGGCAATTTTCGTGCACGTGTGGGCACCTGGATAGAACCAGCGACGTTCCGCAAGCGAGAGTAATCAATGTACAAATATAATTTGGTATGGTTGAATATATGCTATTTTTTATTATAAACTTTTTATAATCTATATCTTTTTAAAATGTTATTTTGGTTTGTATACATTAATTGTATTACACCTGCAATTTTCCAAACAGCTCTGTTTATTATACATAATCAACATATACCTATCTTGAAATAAAATAAATGGATTTTTTTAAAACCCGGTCAACACACTGTATTAGGTTATATAGAGACAGCAATCTCAGAGGGAGATGAGATAATGATGAAATTTCCTATCAGCTGGGGAGCGAACCCACACAAGGCAGAGGTTTGTAGCTCTAAACCGCAAGTGACTATCCACTGGGCTACTGAGGCCACTAATACCCAACTATCTTGATTGTATCTTAACCCTTAACCCCCTATATATACATAATGGAGTGTTCTTTCTTTGAATTAAGACCATTCCATTTATGTGACAAAGGGGTGTTTTGGAATGACTGATCAGCAGCTGGACATTGTAAACCCTGATCAGCCTGCGAGTTACAATGGACGCAAAGGTATTATAGTCATGCTTAGCGGTTAATGCTAAAGATAGATTTCAAAATTTTAACATACATCAAATTCTTGTGTTTTTTTTAGATATTTCAATTACCTTGACTCGTATAATATATTACTCGCAGTTCATTTAAGAAATGCTTTTTAGTAGAAAATTCAGAACAGTGTGTAACTGATATGTTTAATGTTGAAATTCCTAAAATAAATGTGTATAAAGTTACTTCATCACATACAATGGCTTCTGGGAATGTAATAAAGCAAATATATAAATACCACCACTAGTAGTGTGCAATTTAATGTCAATGATGTTTATATGTGAAGTTTAATATGTGATAAATAGAATCTCATATTCTTAATTTTAATATTTAATTAATTAAACAAGGCAACTAATATGATACTGGTCAAGACAGACATCATATCATATCAAATTTGCCAACACCTTATAATAAGCACTTCTGTCTGCTGTATTATACTATAATAATTATAATTCTCATGTATTTTTTCATAGCATATCTTACTGCATGCTCGTAAATTGGAGGAGAGATGTTTCTTATTATTAACAGGAAACTACAATGCTTTTGTAACCTAAAACGCTGTCCTTCCCTCATAAATGGTTGCCACACTTGAGGTTTCCAAGGCTGCCGTTGTTGCCGGAGGATTCTCAGGGACCTCTTTCGATATAGGGTGGCCACCGTGTGCCAACAGAGCCAGAGTACAATTAATCCAATTAACAAACCGAGAGCACTTTCATTTGAACATTATTTTATTTAAAAATATATCCTTTTTATGATTTTTTATAAATTTAAACAACACCTCTTTAACACTTAACAAAGTGTTCCTGACCTACTGTAAACAACACATGTATATTACATACACACAAATTCACTTTTAATCGAATATAATTTAAAAAGATATCCAGTTTAAGCATTTTTTTTTCAATTTAAGCCACACCTCTTATACAACATTTTAAAGAAGTTTCAGAACACTTTTTCCCATCCTACTGTACACAACAACACCTGAACAGTGAACACCACACAATGACACAACACATGAATATTACATGCAAGTACTGGTATATCCTCAGACGAATTTGTACTCAGGTACTTTAAAAATATCCACACTGTCACATGGTATGAACATCCTGTCTTTATTATTGTATATTTTATCTCACGCTAACAATTATAACGTTTAATATCCTATTCATAGAATCGTGAAAATTATACGTTTTGCACTATTTTAGATGCAAATTGTCACACTATCACGACACACTTTGACAAGAAACTTCATGGGCCAGGTAGAGCAGGAAATGGGAATGTAAACTATGCTAAATACATGTAAACTTCCAGATCAGGTATGATGTCTCCGGGCCTATAATAGCTGTGACTACAACATATTTTGTCATTAAACATTCTTATATCGAAGCTGGAAAATCAGGTCAAACGGCAGGTTGACAATATGCCTGACCTAATCTTGATAGATTATTAGGAAATATTTAAATAAGATATTTAAAATATCTTTATGGGATACAAGTAAAATATGCAGCGCTGTTATTAATTCTGATTCTTAAACACATTTTTATGCATGTGAGTGAAACAGAATACAACTGTTATATACCTAATATATTCATTGCTTTAAATTCATCATTTTTCATCATGGATAATGAACAATTACCTCAAAATCAAACTTGATTAGTGACATGATTTAATTGAGTGTCGTCTTGTTAGCGTATGTAGTTGACCATGGAAATGTAAACACTGTCACAGGAGTCAATTAATAACTGTACAGGTGAAAATTGGCCAGAGGAGATGACTGTATACATTTGGATTTGTGGTCAAATGTGTTGAAACAACATTGAATATCAGTGTTTAGTTAATTAGAAAAATATTGATCTAACCTTGCTGATTTATAGTTAAAACACAATATCATAATAAAAACAAATTATTATTAATAAGTGAATTGAATTGAATTGAATGTTGTTTAACGGCTCATCAACACAGTATAGGTTATTTAGAGCCGCCCCAGAGAGAGGGGAATGATACATAGGAATCCGGGAACCTGCCCTACTCTTATTATCGAATAGATTCCTATGGTTCTTTAACGTGCTCGGAGGATAGACCGGTACACGGGACCGCCCGGTTTACGTCCCCATCCGATGGACGATATTAATAAGTGAAAGTCATTTAAAGATAACCTGCCAAATAACGGCAAAATTATATTACAAAACCATTTATCAAAACTCTATCCAAGTGTCCAGGTCATATAACTTATATGTGCTGATTAAAAGTATAGGTTTATTCACAGGTTCTTAAAGGATCACATGGCAATCTTGAAATCTCTATCCGACATTAAAATTGGCATCTCGATTTATTAATCCTGAATATCATTGTAACTTAGAACTGCTTGCATATAATTAAATAACATTTTCAATTTTCGTTTTTCCTTCATTATCTACATATGTTTAGAAACAGTGTACACATGTTGAACAATTTGGCTGTTGTTGGCGGGATAGCTACCGTATTTCCCCAAATAGTAGCATTCGGGCGCTATAATGCAAAGTGCAAAGGGGGCGCTCTAACTATGGTTCAAATTTTCAGTAACTTTCCGCTCCTTTCAGACTGTTTCATTATAAAATTACTGTATGGCGATCTTTTACTATGACACCGGTATTGACTGAACCTAAACCCGACTGTTTACCGCTTTATCACATAACGTCCCTTGTTAGCAGTGTCGAACACCCATTTAATATTCTATTGTATGACACACGTGTAATATTAAGTTTATTAACTGAAACTATTTTATTTATTACAAATTCTCCCAGATCTGAGTCATAAACTTACTATTTGTGACAGCTTATGAAAATAATGCACATTATACAAAACGTTGTTGTTGGTTTGTTAAAAAGTTGGCGTAAACTGCTATTTTGTAAAGAGGTAAAACACGAACTCTGTTATACGCAACGTCATGTGTGAGACGCGACGTTACGACGTCACATATTTTATGACGTTTTGGCGCTAAAGTGTGTCTGACGTCGTGGCGGTTCTATGTCCATCTGAATTAATTTTTACTAATTTGATTGCAATGTTATGTGATAAAAAGGATCTTAAACTCGTTCCCATTCCATATAAGATTTATGAAACTCGTTATGAATTATTTTTAATTTTAACTCGCCAAAAGGCTCGTTAAAATTTAAATAATTCATAACTCGTTTCATAAATCTTATATGAAATGGGAACTCGTTTAAGATCCTCTATACATCACTGTCATTACTCTGTATACACATTTCCGATTACAACACAGGTTGGTTACATATGAATTAAATAATAATAAAAGAGAAACTAAATGGTAAATTGAAAGAAAGGAGATAAATAAAAGTAATTTGTATTGATGATGATAGAGCTTTAAGGTTTATGTCATAGACCATACCGGTGTGATAGTAAAAAACTCCCGTAATCAAATCCATTAGCGGTTAAAAGACGAAATAATTGTGTGTTTTTAGAAACTTCTGGATTTTTGAAAAAGGTAAGGTTTCTTAAAACAGGTGGGGGCGCTTCTATTAGGGAAGGCGCTACTAATAGGAGAAATACGGTACTTTAAATACAAATTTGAAAAATAATGTCAACAGATCAATAGACACACAACCTAGATTATGACATTATTGTTAGTAGTGATCAAATTGTTCATTTTCATTACACAGTGTGCCATATCAATAGAAATTTACTGTTTTCCACATTTGTATTGTCTTTGTAGGTCAACTTTAAGGCCATTTAATTCATGCAGCAAAATTCATTCAACTTTCCCTCACTGGCTGAAACCAATTTTAATTGTTAAAAAAGTACTTAAAAGCACATACAAAAAACAAGCTCAGTCTCCATTTAAAAGATATCAATAAAATTATACTCAGTTTGTATGTTTGTATGGTGCTTTACGTCATTTTCAACACATGTAATGTTATATATGACGGTCGATTTTTTTGTGGTGGAGGCAGACCACCCACTTTTGCTAGGTAGAACCTGGGTACTGTACACCTCCCGCCATCCATAAGAATCGACACTTCCTCGCAATTATACTCAGAGAAATGCATATCTTTCCACAATCATATGAACTCTTACTTCATGAAACAACTGAGTTATTTACCATTACACTGGCATGTCTCCTCTGTCACACATATGCCCTTACACTGGCATGTCTCCTCTGTCACACATATGCCCTTACACTGGCATGTCTCCTCTGTCACACATCTGCCCTTAAGCTGTGTCAATCATAGGTATGTCACAGGTCAACCAGAAAACTGACCATCAAAGTCATCTCATTGGAAAATATGAAATGTGTCAACTGAAAACATTGTGAGGTCTTCTGTACATCTTGATAATAAGTAAGGCTTAAAAGAAAAAATGATTGTTTCCGCTAACCTGACCGACCCTATTATTTAGCCGCCGACCCTAACTTTTTTTTTTTTGCAATAAAAAGTTGTACCCATCAACCAAGGTTTCTTATGGAGATAAAAAAAAAAAATCCTCCAGTGAGATTTGAACCCACGACCCCTGGGGTTTCCAGAGTACATTAACAAATATTGAAAAAGGGCCATAACCATGTATTATCTAGGAGTAATACCTTCCTTAGTATTTTTTATCATATCAAAAGTGTTTTTTCATTAACAAAAATAAGGTCATTAAAGATAAAAAAATAAATTAAAAAAAAAAATTGCCTTCCTACCTACCCTATTTTTTTGAAGCCATTAGCGGAAACAAACCATTATTTGTTTGGCCTAAGTACATTAAACAAGGGACATATGGCAATCTTGATGTATTTATCAAGCATAAAAATTAATACCACTTCAGTTTATTTATTCACTACATTTTAAATTTTACCTATTCAATGAAACAAAATTTTAGAGTTAGGTTATTTTAGTAATCATCATTATGTGGTATGAGTATTAACTTCCATACCCCATCCAACCCCTTCTCCAAGAAGCGAAAACAGGGTTGGCTGGAGTATGAAATAAAACCTTAATTTCGGCTTAAAAAGTTTGCATGTTGTAAATTTAAACAGGTTATCACATTTTTTTAGTAAAACATGTTTTATTGTCGAATTTACCGTTATAAAATTTAGCTTATATAAGCTTTCCCATCGCTTAATGGAATTAAAACGGACCACGTAATGGGTGGTCATATTGGATGATGTTTCGACACATTTTTAAAATATTTGAAAGACGGTGACCTCAGGACTTAATTCCATGTCAAGTTCGGTAAAAAATAGCCAAGCAGTTCCTAAGAAAAAGTCATAAAAAGCAATAGTTCAGTTTTTTTCAAGTTTTTCTTATAAATCTCTTTAAAATCTGAACCATCGGGGCAGGCCTTTTTATATTGTGGGAATTCATATGTTAAATATTGATAGTCCAGGATCTAGCTAGAGACAAATTATCTGTTTTCCACAGAATCACTGAGTGTATACATTGACGACATGGTTAATGGAAATCGAAACAGTGGAAAGTCAGACAGCAGAAAGTTGGACAGCGAAAAGACAGGCGGACATTTAGAGACAAATCCCCATAATATAAGCCCTATAAATTTGGTAGAAACACTAAACAAAAATTACCACTCTTATAAACTATTTTGAAGGGGTGGGTGTGTTCTGCTCAAATTTAGACCAAGTTTGATAAACATCAGCAGGGGTGTAAAATTCCACTCGCCCGCTCGCATTGGCGAGTGCAAGCTGCCTGCGGACGAGTAACATTTGGCATCTGGTCGTCAGACAGGGCGAGTGACTTTTTGCACTATAAAAATTAAGTTAAACTATCGTTCAAACACGATGTTGCAATATTTGCAAGATTTCAAATCTGGATCATTTCTGACGCATAATTTTGTTCCGTATTGTCGTTTGCAGGACCCAGATTAACAGGTGTTTGTTTGTTACCAGGTAACCCACGCGTCATATAGACTGTGATTCAATTCATGCTAAAATCAATTGGAGTGTGATGCAATATATCGCAAACCAGTCAGACTGTTTTTTTTTATATCGACACCGTAAACATGGCGGGTAAACAAACAGACATCAGGTCGCTGTTGGGAAAGTCTACGTCACTGACTGCAAGCGGATTCGGCCCTAGTGTCGGCGAATCAGAACGGGTATGGCTGAACAACAAGCGTAGTTCCCAACCGCTATTAATTAGTTCTGGCATCTATTATTGGTCCAATGGAGACAAAATACTGAAGAGAAGTTCAGCAGAATATTGTTGTTGTCGTTGTTGTTGTTGTTGTTGTAGAAGTTAATTCTCCACGCTTACTTTTTTTGCCCACTCCCTGACGAATGTCTGCATGGAAGGGAATAAATCTTAATGACAGTTGCCTGTGACAGTGTACGAGGACAGGCTGCAGACCATAATATTAAATGTGTTGTTAGATAATATGGCACTTTCTTTATTTGAATAACTATAAAATATCCACATACTGCCTGTCAGCTACTACAGTGTCTGTGAGTACACAAATGTACTTATTGTAGCTTACTATAGTGGTGAAAATAATGTTCAGGTTGTATGCTGCAGGGCGAGTGGTAAATTGGTAAGGGCGAGACTAGCTTTTTGCTTCCACTAGTCCTGCAAGGCGAGTGGATTTTTCCAAATGTTTACACCCCTGATCAGATGAAAAATGAAGTACATAGAGATTTAACAAAGTAAACTAACGCATTCGAGTTTATCCGTTATTTCATGAATTCATGAAGTTTTTTTTTATAATCATTCAATAGTTGGTTGAAAGGTGTTTTATGTCATTTTCAGCGCACTTTTTTAGGCTATATATGATGGTCGATTTTAAGTGTAAGGTAGATTATCCACTTTTTCCTGGTAAGAACGACACTGTATACATCTTGCATCTGTAAGAATCAATGCTTTTTCACTTACAAGTCAAACTCCCAGAGGGATTCGAATCTGCAGTGGTGGGAGGATCTGCAGTGGTGGGAGAATCTGCAGTGGTAGGAGAATCTGCAGTGGTGGGAGGATCTGCAGTGGTGGGAGGAGAAAAGGTTTTAAACTAAGCATCTTTACCATCCCTGCCATGCTTAAGGCCAAAATAAAAAATAGGTGTGATTTCTATTGCATGCTCTAAAAAAATAGGGTAGGTCTGTAAGCATTTTTTTATATATATATATATTATTTTTTTTGTGGAGCAAGGATATTGTGAGATTCTACATGTATTTATCTCATAAACCCCATACAAGTTAATGATGCTACTGAAAGTTTCTCTGTGATGTCAGTTTACCTCGATATATTGTGATAAATCATTGTTCAGAACAAATTCAAAAAAAAAGATATAATTATATATATATATTTATTTTTTTCATAAAAAGTTTTAAGGGGCTGGCGTGGCGCAGTCGGTAGCGCGGTGGATTTGTAACCGGAGGCCCCGGGTTCAATCCTCCGTGGTACCACTGAGTTCCGTCGGTGTGTTCTTGGGCAAGACACTTTACCTTAGCCTCGTCCGTCGGATGGGGACGTAAACCGGGCGGTCCCGTGTATCGGTCTATCTTCCGAGCACGTTAAAGAACCATAGGAATCTATTCGATAATAAGAGTAGGGCAGGTTCCCGGATTCCTATGTATCCTTCCCCTCTCTCTGGGGCGGCTCTAAATAACCTATACTGTGTTGATGAGCCGTTAAACAACATTCAATTCAATTCATAAAAAGTTTTAGGGTCGGCCCCTTAAAAATAGGGTCGGTCGGGCCACCAGAACAGAGTTTTTTTTTTTTTGCCTAATCATTTAACGGATAAGTTCTTATTACATCCTTAGTCGAGAGCGCCTCCATTACCGAGGGGTTAACAACGTTGTGTTGTAAACCTTCTCGCCTCTCGCCGCTGTGGGTTCGAATCCCACTAGGAGCTCAACTTGTAAGTGAGGAAGTGTCAATTCTTACAGATGGCGTGAGGTGTATAGTACTGGTTCTACCCAGGAAAGTCGATGGTATGTCATATATAACCTTACATGTGTTGAAAATGACGTAAAACACCAAACAAAGAAACAAACTGAGTATAATTTTATTGATATCTTTTAAATGGAGACTGAGCTTGTTTTTTGTATGTGCTTTTAAGTACTTTTTTAACAATTAAAATTGGTTTCAGCCAGTGAGGGAAAGAAACAAACATAAAAACAAAAACGTATTAATGATTATAAAGTATTATACCTTTTAACACTACTCAATAATCAATATAACAGGAGTGTAATAGTAGCTTTTTAATTATACACAATAACAGTTGATAATGAATTAACGCTTGTACCCTTAAATGATTCAATACATTGATCACCTGATAATGAAGATATTGAATGCTCATTGGGACTCTTCAAACTTTGCTGAATGAATGACAAAGATGGACATAATATGTTACATAATGCTCCTCCTAGCCTCCTAAACAGGCAGTGCAGATTGTTGTGGAACAAAAAGGAAAATGGAATAGTCTTGATTAATAATGAATTGAATGTTGTTTAACGGCTCATCAACACAGTATAGGTTATTTAGAGCCGCCCCAGAGAAAGCGGAAGGATAAATAGGAATCCAGGAACCTGCCCTACACTTATTATCAAATAGATTCCTATGGTTCTTTAACGTGCTGACGGAGGATAGACCGATATACGGGACCGCCCGAGACGAGGCTAAGGGAAAGTGTCTTGCCCAAGAACACACCGATGAAACACAGTGGCACGATTAATAATGAACAAAAGATTACCTGAATAACTCCAGCATTACATTTCCTCATCCTTCAGTATTTATCTAAAAGTTCCATTGAAGAATAATTATCACAGAATAGTTTGGAATGCACTTTCAATTTCTCTACTGATTTTTATAAACCAAAATAACATTTAAACAGAAGTGTCCAAATATTTTTAAACAGAGATGCAGGGGTGTCACAAAAAGTTGTTATTTTATTTTATGACTTGTTCTACTGAGACTACCGTATATATATTTCAACATTTTTTAATGTGACGGAAGTAGTGAATATTGTTTTTGCACATTAATACAGGTACAGAACTGTACAGTTGGTCTTTGAAACAATTCCTTTTTCATCAACGTAAGTACTAAATTAGTGACAAGATATTCAGCCAACATAATTAGTGGTCATTTTCCATTACCCAAATATCTACATACCCCCTCAACATGTTGACAAACTGCGATAAGATGTTAGTGTCCTGGTTTACAAAATACCACCCCAGTTGTATACACTAATCCGCATAATTACTCAGATTAACCCATAAACAATTACCTTAATCCCTTTCATCTCTATAATTGTGTGTATGGTTGTAAATGACGGTCAGTTTTTTTGTGGTGGAGGCACGGACCACCCACTTTTCCTGAGTAGAACAAATACTGTGTAATTGGACCGGAAAAAAACAACACATAAATATTTAGGCACTCAGCGAGTTTGAACTTGGGACCCCTTGCATGTGAAGCGGACGCTCTACCTATATCGCCATAAAAGCTAGCTCTGTGGCGAGACAGTAGTAATGCGCCTATAAACCTATCTATTTACATACCCCCCAACTGAGTCCTATTATATACCTCAAACCTTTTTATTTTTTTGAAACCTTCAAATATCACACATCATATATAGACAACAATATATAGACAACAACATATACAATGATCTAGGCATCTGGTAATAACCTCATACAATGCCTACCCGGATCGGCCTTTTTTTCTAAAAATTGTGAAGAATCCCAAGCCTGGTCATTTTGTAAAAAAAAAGCGTGATTACTGTCTGATTTGTGAAAAAGTATTGAAAGATTAATTGCATTAGCGATATTACATGCATACATTATTTTTGTGGGAGGAGGACACTATAAAACAAATGTACAAATATTCAGCATAATATGGTACATTTTAGATAAAATACTAATGTAAATGTATCCAAAACAAAACAACATTGAGAAAGTTAGATGTGGAAATGTTATTTAGTTGTGAAAAAAATCGGCCTCAGTTGTTAAAAAAATAACCAATTTTGAATTGTGAAGTAGTCGAATTTTGGCCCGTTATAGAAGGTAAAAAAGCCCCGCTGTTGCTCCACCAATGTAATCGGACTGGAAAAATTACACATAAATATTTATGCACTCAGCGGGTTTAAATTGAATTGAATTGAATGTTGTTTAACGGCTTATCAACACAATATAGGTTATTTAGAGCCGCCCCACAGAGAGGGGAAGGATACATAGGAATCCGGGAACCTGCCCTACTCTTGTTATCGAATAGATTCCTATGGTTCTTTTACGTGCTCGGAGGATAGAATGATACACGGGACCGCCCGGTTTACGTCCCCTTCCGACGGACGAGGCTGAGGGAAAGTGTCTTGCCCAAGAACACACCGACGGAACTCAGTGGTACCATGGAGGATTGAACCCGGGGCCTCCGGTTACAAATCAGCGGGTTTGAACTCGGGACCCTTGCTAGTGATGTCCTGATTATCACTATATCGCCGACAATCGGTCGTTTGGAGTCACATTGCAATAATCAATTATGAAATCCTGAAATAGATTGTCGCGGAACTTTCACGAAAAGTACTTAGCGGTCCTTTTGGTTATAGATTTTCCTTTGGGGTAATTCTGCAAAGGGAAATCACTCGTGCCGTCTTGTGGTAAACCCCAAAATGGCAATCTCTCCCAGAGGCCATAATTACATTGACCTCTGTCAACGTCTAAGAAAGTAGCCTGCAATTACATGATAATTTGTTACATGAGCATAGCTAAAATATCAAAATGGCGAACAGAACTTCAACCGTGACACCACCAACTAATGGCTGCTGACTGACTCGTAAACAGTCGAAAGAAACACAAACTTATTTTCTACATTTTGATATGTATTTTAAGTTAGTAATTTAATTTAAGGTAGGTTGATAAGAGCTAAGTGATACCAGAAAGTGCTGGTAAGCAAAACGCTGTACTGTAACCCTATGGGAATGATTCGGTTTTGCGTATTTTAAATGTTTTGACGGCAGAGTGACATGCCAAAGTACAAACCTTTATTCTACCGCAATATAATCTGAGCATAATTTACTAATTTACTGTATTTTGAAAACATTGAAGCCAAATCTTTTTCTTTTGTAATTTAAGTATTTCATATAATGTTAATTCAGAAAAATATTAGTGCAATCAAGAAATTTCCATCATTATTCATCGTTTGCCAAGATTCTTGGTATTTGATGAGACGCTGACGGAGGTATATGTCTATGCGAGGAACGACAACTCCTCTGGGTAGAGATTTCCCAAATGGCTGATGACGAAACTCAGGAAGAATTATTCCCTTTAAACCAAGAAAGAAAACTAAGTCAGTGGTTTGGAACCATTTCAGTTCAAGAAAAAGGCTAATGGAAACCTGGACATGACAAAAGCCATATGTGGCATATGCAGAAAAGTATATTCCAATAAAGGTATGGCAGTAAATCGTCCTCGGTCGCTTTCGTACCCAAATTTCGTACTATTCGTAACCACACAAAAGTATTTCTTTTAATGAAACACTATAGTTTGAAATGGATCTTAGCTTGAATACTCAATTGTGGTTAGACCATAGGACCAAATTCTGTATTATTTTAAACGAAACTGATTCAGAATAACCTTTCAGTAATCAGCAATTACTGACCAGCTGTATGTGTAATAGTATGTAGTTGGCCTGTAGGTTATTATAAATATGTTAAAAAACATGGCATCCAGAATACTATAGTTGGTCAAGTTAATTTGTTAAACAACATTAAATTATTAATCGATTATCTAATCGGTTGGATGCAACCAATTGTTCCGATCATAGAGTGTGGATTTTGGAGCCGATTCCAATCACTACCCCTTGTATGTGAAGCGGACGCTCTACCGATATTGCCACAAAAGCTAGCTCTGCGGCGAGCCAGTAGTATCGCGCTTATAAACCTATCTATTTACATACCCTCAACTGAGTCCAATTACAACTGTACACCTCCCGACGTTCGTAAAAATTGACATTTCCTTACTTAAAAGTCGAGTTCCCAGTGGGATTCGAATCCGCAGCGTTGAGAGATGAGAAAGTTTACAATGCAACATCGTTAACCCATCAGCCACGTAGACGCTCTCGACTTAGGACATATAACTGTATTAACTATTTTGAAAGAGATTCATCCGTTATTTCATGATAATTAATGATAATAAGATTATTACATCTGTTATTTCTTTATAATCATTCAGTAGTTGGTTCAATGGTGTTTTATGTCATTTTCAGCACACGTTTCAGGCTATATATGATGGTTGATTCTTTTGTGGTGGAGGAAGACCATCAACTTTTCCTGAGTAGAGAACCAGTATTCTACACCTCCTGCCGTCCGTAAGAATCTACACTTCCTCACAAGTCGAGCTCCCAGTGGGATTCGAACCCACAGCAGTGAGAGGGGAGAAGTTTTACAATGCAACATTGTTGACTTTATGTATACACCCATATCAGTGGAAGTGAAGGGTTCATTGTGGATGTAACAGCAAGTTTCTTGCATACCGGATACGGTTATTCCCGATTTACATGGGTGATGGAAAGCCTGATCTTACACATGGTGGAAGATATAAAAGTCACACGCTGATATCAACAATGATTGTTGCATGATGTCATTATAGTTGGTGACGTGAACGCACAAAATGTAAATGGTATGCAAGAAAAAGTCATGGTAGCCGGTTAAATTCCAACCGTTCGGCCAGTAGAGCTAAATATCAAGGGTCACAGCTCCGGTGTAAATGCTCCAATCTGGCTGGTTTTCGACTCATCCGAGCTTTCATTGATATCAACAATCTGGTGAAGTTTGAAAAAGATCGGATAAAAAATGAAGGCCCTACCTCGTTAACGAGGCAAAATATAGCAATTTTAACTAAATCAAGGGCCATAACTCCAGTGTAAGAGGTCCGAACTGGCACGTTTTCAAACTCTTTTGAGCTTTCATTGATATCAACAATCTTATAAATTTGAAAAAGATCGGATCAAAAATGAAGGCTCTATCATATTAACGATGGAAAAATATATATAGCAGTTTTAACTAAATCAAGGGCCATAACTCCGGTATTATTTGTTCGAACTGGCTGGTTTTCAAATTCATACAAGCTTTCATTGATATCAACAATCTGGTGAAGTTTGAAAAAGATCGGATAAAAAATGTGTTGAGGCAAAAGTTAACGGAGGATGTACGGAGGACGGATAACTCGCCATCCCATAAGATGAACGGATGACGGACAACTCACCATCCCATAAATTATTAATAATAATAATAATAATACCGTTTAATCCCTTATAAACTCCACTGGGGGCGTAACATTTTTGAAAAGGGAGGTATTTATTTGAGACCAAAAATACATAATTTAACTTTTAAATCAGACATTATTTAACAATTTTCTTTATCAAGAAAACCAAAGTCTGCATTTCATCAATCAATTAATGCATCGGATTTTAAGTTTTCTAGTGATTTTGGGTGTTCCATTGTGAATGAAATAGATTAACTACAGTGCATCTTTTGGTGTTTTAAATGTTTATGTGAGGAAGCTATCCAGCTGGCTAGCAGAATGTCGGTGTTCTACCCAGGTGCCCGCCCAAGCAATTGCAAGGAGGATCACCTTGGGTCTTCCTCCACCAATGGAAGCTGGAAAGTTGCCAAATGACCTTAGCTGTTGGTGCAACTATAAAATCCAATTCAATTCAATTACACTACAGCTTTTCTTATCTCTACAAAGGTTATGATCCACATGTGGTAAGATCACTTGTCAGGCTATCAAATGGGCAATAAAATAGTTCAGGATTTATCAATCTAGCTGTCTTTATCATGTTTAAATTTGATATAAATCCAACAGCAATAATTCAACCTAAATAATTTCCAACCAAAGTACTTATGACACATGTTCAGTTTCTATGGGGGTAGGAGAAATTAATGTAGAACTCGCAATATTATTTTCAAGATTAAGTTTGACATCAGTTGACCTTGACCTTTGACCTTCTGACTCAAGAGGCATATGAGTAAGTAACCTCAAACTTAACCTCAGACTTAAACATATCTACAAAGTTTAATGAAAATATAATGTATAACTTTTGCAGAAACGATTTTCTAGGTCAAGTTTAGAGTGACCTTGAACTTAACTTCTGAATAAAAATAGATATCCATTGGTCGGTCTGACAACAGAAACCTTACACTGGCCAGTACATGGCTGGTTGGCACATTTAAATAACAATACGCTGTTTTGTAAACAGTCAATGTTCATACAAGAATCTCGAAGAGTTACCCATTGTACAAGGGTTCATGGTGACCTTGACCTTGAACCTAATGATTATCCCCTCATCATGGATATTCTACGTGTAAAGTTTCATGAGTGTGGCTACAAGTCTTGAAGACTTACAGAGTGAACAAGGTTGTGTCTATAGATGGATGCTTTGCAGGGCTATACCTATTGCAAAACACAATGTGGATTATATTGAGATAAAAATGGTCTCTTAACCCTTTTGGTGCCACAGGCGACTCCAGTCGACATCTCAGCAGAGCGCCATAGGCGACTCCAGTTGACATCGTATAGTGTGGTTCGAACGCAATTATTTTAATAGTGTAAATATTACTGCCGGGGATTTTCCAATATCAGAACGAGGTTTAAGAATGAAAATACACAAGCATTTCCCCGAAAACTGCATAATATGTTGCTGAAAATGTTGCATAGTTTCTGACATGGAAAAATGTGGAATCTTCGATTCTAAAATGGCGTCCGCTCAAGGAATGAGAAAGTATACGAGCAGAGAAGAGTTGGATATCATCCTAAATGACGGTGATAGTGAAGGTGACTCAGATGATGTTTTGGAAGATGGAGAATCCCAAAATAATGATTCTACAGGCAATAATGTGTCTGATAACGCATCCTCAACTTCGACTTAGGTTTGTTTAAATAATTACATAACATTTGGTGACAAGTCACTGTGAAGTATAATTATGAACTATCTGTACTTTTTCCATTACAGTATTATAAAATCTATTATCACTGAAAATTTCAAGTTGATTTCTTTATTCTTTCTCAAGTTATAGCCATTTCAACAACCACACTATTTTATTTTGGAAATTACCAAAATTAATTTGGCACTGGGAGAAAATTCCAAATCATTGGCGCCGAAAGGGTTAAACAGATTTATAAGTCAGAGCTATAGATGTATGCTGATATGCTGCACAAACTGGGGTGCCTTATACTGCTGGCACAGTTTGGTTTGCATAGCAGACTCTGGCTCTTCTAGCTACCTATTTTGGCTTCTGCTGATACATGGTTGTGTTAGCTTAGAATGTTCTTGGATATATAAAATGACATTCCATTGATCGTAATTAAACCACTGGAATTATAATTGCATATTCATTTTAAGTGGGAACATACTGACAATAAATGAATGGAATTTAATTGAATAGCACGGATCAAGATTGCTTAAAATTGCTTTAAAAAAAGATTTCATTCGTACAAATATGTATGATTTTGCCTGAAAACAGATCGGGAATCTATTGAATTTGATTGTGCTTCTATTGTTCAATGGCACGATATTTTCGTGAAATGGCACGATATTTTCGTGAAATTTACAGTCTCATTGTGTGACATCAATATCGATCTGTGCTGTTGGGTTTTATAGTCGCACCAACAGCTAAGGTCATATGGCAACTTTTTCAGTTTCCATTGGTGGAGGAAGACCCCAGGTGCCCCTCCGGGCAATGTTCTTGCACGGGCGGGCCCCTGGGTAGACAAGGCGCCCCTCCGGGCAATGTTCTTGCACGGGCAGGCCCCTGGGTAGACAATGTTCTTGCACGGGCAGGCCCCTGGGTAGACAATGTTCTTGCACGGGCAGGCCCCTGGGTAGACAATGTTCTTGCACGGGCAGGCCCCTGGGTAGACAATGTTCTTGCACGGGCTGGCCCCTGGGTAGACAAGGCGCCCCTCCGGGCAATGTTCTTGCACGGGCAGGCCCCTGGGTAGACAATGTTCTTGCACGGGCAGGCCCCTGGGTAGACAATGTTCTTGCACGGGCAGGCCCCTGGGTAGACAATGTTCTTGCACGGGCAGGCCCCTGGGTAGACAATGTTCTTGCACGGGCAGGCCCCTGGGTAGACAATGTTCTTGCACGGGCAGGCCCCTGGGTAGACAATGTTCTTGCACGGGCAGGCCCCTGGGTAGACAATGTTCTTGCACGGGCTGGCCCCTGGGTAGACAAGGCGCCCCTCCGGGCAATGTTCTTGCACGGGCAGGCCCCTGGGTAGACAATGTTCTTGCACGGGCAGGCCCCTGGGTAGACAATGTTCTTGCACGGGCAGGCCCCTGGGTAGACAATGTTCTTGCACGGGCAGGCCCCTGGGTAGACAATGTTCTTGCACGGGCAGGCCCCTGGGTAGACAATGTTCTTGCACGGGCAGGCCCCTGGGTAGACAATGTTCTTGCACGGGCAGGCCCCTGGATAGACAATAAATGAATAAGCTAAAAAAGGCTAAAAATAAAATCACAGAAACTTACTCTTGTTTGAGGCATTGCAACCATCTGCTTACTGTCATGAACGTAATAATCCAGCCGCGTTGTTGGGCGCTCTGGCATATCCATAGGGTAATCAGGCCCATCATATCGGGCCCTGCGGGGCCTCTCAAAAGTCACATCCATTTCTTTACAACTTCAATTGCAATCTGATATATTCCATTTTTCCTTTCACTTTGTATCACATTTTACACAAACTATCAATGCCATATCAAAATTTGATATACAGTTCTTTATTTTCGGCTACTATTTTTCTTATTTGATCTTTGCGATTAATAATTAGTGTTCTCATCGTGATTAATTGTTCCCATCTTGTATCTCATCAAATCGTGAAAAGCTTGTTTATGAAGCTTGAATGCCTACACACACAAAAGTATGCATAAAGAAAAGGAACAGAAGCAACTATCACACCAGTGACACAAATATAAGTTCTAACACAAAGAGCTACTCAGACGCAGATTTCGATTAGGCAGAGTTAGCGTTAACCCATTTAGCTCAATACGACACAGATTTAGTCCGGGCCCAGCTCATGTAAGAACATTTAAACCAATACACATACATTTACAAATGTTCACCAAAAATACCTATTTAGCTCAGTTTGATGCAGATTTAGACGGGGTCCAGCTCATGCAAGAACATTCATTTTTTAATCCAATACATATAAATATGCACTGTTCACCAACAATATCGAAAAGGTCCCCACGACAGAAAAACCTGGATTCACCTTTGCTTCTTCATTATTCGATGAATACATTACAATTTAAAATCAAACAAAATGTTTACACTCAACTGTTAAATCTTTAAGGTGGTTCAAAGTTCTGCAAACAAAGGTCAACTGATTATTATAAAACGGTTCCAAGTATTTCCTTTTCATTATAAGGTACTTGCTATATAATAACACAAAACCCTGTTTATGAATGAGACCAATACATAAGTAGACAGTAGATATAATCATTGTATGAGTAGATCCATTTAGAGATCGTCAACGTCGAACAGCACATAAGCTGAAAACAATGCATTACATCGATCTACAGATGAAAATATCATCAAAAATATGATTTTATCATGATAGCTTCAATAAACATTCAACACCCATCACAAAAGTTTCACCACAATAATAGCATAGCAAGATAAAAGGCCAGCACAATATGATATATTCCAACACAACCACAATATGATATATTCCAACACAACCACAATATGATATATTCCTACACAACCACAATATGATATATTCCAACAAAACCACAATATGATATATTCCGACATAACCGCAATATGATATATTCCCAACACAAACACAATATGATATATTCCGACATAACCACAATATGATATATTCCGACACAACCACAATATGATATATTCCTACACAACCACAATATGATATATTCCTACACAACCACAATATGATATATTCCAACACAACAACAATATGATCTATTCCAACACAACCACAATATGATATATTCCTACACAACCACAATATGATATATTCCTACACAACCACAATATGATATATTCCTACACAACCACAATATGATCTATTCCAACACAACCACAATATGATATATTCCTACACAACCACAATATGATATATTCCTACACAACCCACAAATATGATATATTCCCACACAACCACAATATGATCTATTCCAACACAACCACAATATGATATATTCCTACACAACCACAATATGATATATTCCTACACAACCACAATATGATTTATTCCAACACAACCACAATATGATATATTCCTACACAACCACAATATGATATATTCCAACACAACCACAATATGATATATTCCTACACAACCACAATATAGTATATTCCAACACAACCACAATATGATATATTCCCACACACACCACAATATGATATATTCCGACACAACCACAATATGATATATTCCCCACACAACCACAATATGATCTATTCCAACACAACCACAATATGATTTATTCCGACACAACCACAATATGATATATTCCAGCACAACCACAATATGATATATTCCTACACAATCACAATATGATATATTCCAAGACAAATTTGCAACAAATAAAACTTAACATTTTAATGAACAAATTGGTCTATAGATAGCTTACGACAACATTACAATTGCAAGATACTCAACTTGCCTTAATCCACGAACGGAAAAACTTCCCCAAATACCCTTCCCGGGACTCCCGGCACCAAGGGCGCCGCCAAATACACCCGTACAAGCAAGAGTCACACAGAGTTACTTCCTCTTTCCGTCGTGGCGTCATCGGTAAAGAACGCGATAAATCGACGGTCTCAAAATATTTGTCTTTTTCCACGTAACAAATGGTTTTAATTGTTTTATTACTTTAATTTTACTTCCCATATGTTATTTTCTTACGAGTTTATGATCGTAATTGGTGTTTTTTACACCGGCTTTTGTTCTTTACGCAGTTAATTCAGACCGCAATTCGTAAACAACCATATGCTGTCTACTTCCGGTTTACCAACATTTGTAAATTCTGTCGAAAAATAGCTTTTAACTTCTATTAGAAGTTTTGAATTTGACACCGGAACGTAGACACCCCTCCTACTCGTGTCAACACTCCAGTAAATAGTTTTCTTATATTATTGGGTTCGTGTTGTTTGTTATATAATCACAGTTGGTGCTTTTAGAACACCTTCTGCTGTTATTTTCTATATTTCAGTAACAGCAATGGGGAGTGGGACCTTAGTCTAATTGGGAGTCGGGCCCTAGCCCACTACGGCCCGTCCGGACTCCCAGGGATTGGAAACATCACCCGTACGAAGTCCTGACCTTCTATCGGTGATGTCCCCCAACCCAGCCATATGCAGTCCCATTCCCCACCCACTCCTGTGAAGGAAACATCAATGGGGAGTCGGGCCCTAGCCCACTACGGCCCGTCCGGACTCCCAGGGATTGGAAACATCACCCGTACGAAGTCCTGACCTTCTATCGGTGATGTCCCCCAACCCAGCCATATGCAGTCCCATACCCCACCCACTCCTGTCCGGGGGACCATGGTGACTCAGATAACTCTCTACCTCGTGGGTACACTGTTGGAGTGGTCGCATTCGCTTGGAGACAACCAAATAGCCCGCTTAGCTCAGTCAATGAACGACGTCGACTATCTTGCGCTCACTAAAGAAAGTCCCGTACCCCACCCACTCCTGCTCAAGCTACCAGGTAGTGCGGGGGTCACGCCGACTACAAACTCTCTGCCTCATGGGTAATCTGAAGGTCCTCAGAACAGATTCCATTCACTCCTCCAGGTCACCTTTCAGAGAGTCAACACACAGAGGGCGGTCTAGGAGCAACCGTCACCTGTCTAGAGACAGCTCAGGTAATACTTCCTCAGCTGAAATTTATGCTTTTAAGCACGGCCTAGGGCCGAAAGGGTATTCTTACGGTATTCTTACTGTATTCAATACCGTTGTTATGATTAGGGCCACCTAACGAAGGATATAGTCTCTTCTGAAGGTCTCTGCTAGTATAAAATCCAGACTAGTTGTCTGGAGGGAAGCTAAATAAGACTTCTTTCTATGGTATGGGAAGAGGACTTAGGTTTATGTGTTGGTACTCACATGTAAGGGAAGTTTCTGTCATGGGTCACAATTATCTGTTATTATAATTTCTTACGTGTTGTATAATCACAGATTAAATAGAATAGAATAGAATATTTTATTGTAATATTCATAACAATGTGAACATGACATTGAACTAACAGGTAATCAAATCATATGATAGCAATTAAGAAATAAAGATAAACATATGGATTACCTGTCAGGAGGGCCGAATGGTCTAATGCGCCAGACTCAAGGTTATACCTTCATAAACGAGTGTTCTGGTCCACGACCTTACACGTGGTTTCAGATCCCACTTCTGACACATACTTTTAACATACTAGTAAAATGTGTCAGAGACACTTTCCTTGTTCTTCCTTTTCAGTGTGGTGTCAGAAACACTTACCATCAATAGGACTGAGACCTCTTTAGGAAATCATACTTTCCTAGACGGTGCTCCCTACTGGGAAAGGCCTTTTTAATTCATAGGGAAGTCATATCTTCCTACTGACAGGGCGCTCTATACAGGCCATCTACATCAGAGAAGGTAAATTATCGAAGTCTTATCTCTGATTCTGATTAATAGCAGGCCTGGTGGTATTCTATTCTCAAATAGAATTCATTCTTTTGTCGAACAGAATTACCCTTTTTTCCAAGTTGTTGCAACATTTGTAAACACTTCTTAAGCATTGTCTACCTATGTTCTCGATTTTAGAAACTTATTTAATGCTTTTATATCTTTGAATATCTCGGCGTTTACAAAAGCGTTAAGAGTATTCAATTTAAAGTATTTCCTCTCATGGTTTGCTTTATAACCACTACAGGAATCTGATACTTGTCTTAAACTAAAGATTCTTAGTGAATTACTTTGTTCTTTTCTGTCCTTACGGACTTAACTACAGAACTTGTTTTGCAGGTAACCTCGATAGAAGTCGATACCTGCTGTCGAGTTCCGTCACAAGAATATCAAGGATGATGTAAGTGACTACGGCTTCTCCGTCATACTCTAATGATTAGGGTAAGAATTCATGGCCTTCGCCATAACGTGCATAGGTTTCAGCGTTAATTGTAGCCACAGTCTTAAGAAGTAAATCAGTTTATTTCTTTCTGTATATGGTTTTCCTTATCAGGACACCTAATTCAACTTGTCCTATCGCCTTGTTGAGTACTGTTTGTGGCAGGACTAAGATGATTATTGCCAGTCTATGGATTATGCTCATCAGACTTGCAGGTATATGAGCATTTATTTTATTTAGCGCCGGTAGTATTTATATCAAGGGGTGTCATTAAGAGGTAGGCGGTTAATTCGCCCTGCTACTTAAACCTTTCTACCAGGCTAATATGAATACTTTTACTAATATTGTATACTAGTATCTATCTAATACCCGGCTACTTTGCTCTGTGTGCCTCTAATTTGAAAAGTTAATGATATCTATGTACATGTATATCACCACCTTTTTTGAGGTAAGTTATATAAATTAATTACAGTGGCAGATGCTGTTTTATTCATTTGCACATGCAGTTGCTGGCTGAGTCTTCCTTTTGCTGGTAAGTTGATATGGGGGACTTCCGTGGCTGAGTGGTTAGTCTCTTACTTGATATCACTGCCACTCACCTCTGTTTTATGATGGTGTCCCGGTTAGCTCAGTTGATAGAGCTTTCGCCCTGTAAGGGAGGAGTCCGGTTTTACGTGTCCCATACCAGCCACAAAGACAACTGGCATCTTGTTGTTTTTTTGTTTTTTTTGTGGATATTATGATATACCTTATATTTCATTGTTTGTGTTTCACTTGTGAAATATCGACAGACATAATGCCGCTGTTGACCTTTTGTCGTCTCTGTTTTAGCGCATTATGTTTTGCTGCTTAAGTATCAAGGTTAGAGTACATAATAAGTTATTAATAGAATCATTTTTGGTTTGTCGTGAATATAAGGATTTTCTTATTAGAAAAACTTATTTTCACCAGAGCCTTAGCACGAGTGTATTATGCGTGTTTTCTCACTGATACACCTGTGGGGTTTTGGGATTACCCTAGGGTTGATTAAGGTCTCCTTCTGTACCGCTTAAATCTCCACGGGGTACCTCCAGAGCGACGGTACTAATGAGCGGGCAGCCAAGCACGGGCTGCTCTCCGCCCCCGGTTTACACCTGTTAGGCAGTTTCAGTAAGTTCGGAGTAATCGGCTTCAAAGCCGCTATCCTCAACCCTAAGTGGGTTTGTTCGCGGTTCCTCTGACTAAGCCTTGTCTGATGGAGTTCTTCGTCATTCATCTCTTACCTCTGGGGTTGCGTTCCTTGTGTAGCTTATTAGATGCGGTTGCAGGACATAACACTCCTTTTCTTGCAGCTAAGATCATTGTCCAGTTTCTAGATTCCTTACCCCTCCCACTTCTCCATACAGTCATACAGTTAATGGGCTGTAGTGCCAGGGTTCGTTCTCCATTAGCCCTAGGGGTACTGATGATAGTTGGCGTATTTGTTTTTCATACCCCCTCCTGTTTAATATTGCTAGAACCAGGATACATTCTCCTTGTTTTCTATCAGTTTAGAGAGTAGGTCTATCAGTATGAGTAAGTTCCTAACATTATGGTAGGCTATACTATTGTTAGACCCGGCTTCTAATCCGTACATTAATTATGCCATAAGAGCCGGACTTCTCTTTTTGAAGTCTTTCCTTCAGGCAGTTTGAGATACATCTGGCATCTATTTATTTATTGGTTCTATATGCCACATTCGTATGGAAACACAGTTTCTTTTCAGCTAGATCTTTTACTAGAACACAGATTTGCGGGTGAATGCGTGTGCACAACCACATTCAAGGTGACATTCTGCCTTGGTCAGAACAAGGGGGGGGGGTGCGTGCCCATACACAGCCACATTCAAGGGGACATTCTGCCGTGGTCTAGGGGTTTCGTAGAGCTGCCCTAAATGCATGTCTAAGGATCTCTCAGTTTGGCTTAGAGGGCCACATGGTAGGTTTGTTCACTAACTAGGTGTGTTGCCCTGAATAAATAAATTCTTTTATTATTTACGCCTGGTTTATTTACGCCTGGCTCTATTTACGCCTGGTTTTATTTATGCCTGGTTTTTGGCCAGACGGACTCAATTACATATTACGCCTCATTTTACGCCTGGTTTCTACATTCTTATCAAAACCACCTGTACGCCTGGTCACCATCAAAATTACGCCTGGTTTAGTTATCAATATTACGCCTGCTTTACGGGCGTCGCAGTTCGTATGGGCAGCACTTCTGTCCATCTTGATTTCTTCCCTAAGCGGGGTTTATATCAGGTTTTACAGTCTACCTCTGCCACTGATTCATTCGGAATCAGTATGCAACCTCACGTTTGTCGATTCAAACTACATCTTCAGACTTCAGTTTCTGTAATAGTTGCTCACACAATTGTACCTCTAGGAGGTCCTTCACTGGGCTACTCTGAGGTCACAGAGGTTTAGCTGGTTAGAATAAGTGTAACGCATTGTTTGTTTACACTCCCACCGCAGTCGGAGTTGGGTTTTTTCTTGTTTCCCACTTTGAGCTTATATCACTCCCCTTCTTAGTTTAGAATACTTAGAAGTTAAAGTGGCTCTTTTTGGCCTGTTTGACTTCTGTTCTCCGGCCCTCCTTTGAACTTTTCGGTTAATCTTAGACAGACTACCCTTTAGACTATCTTCTTTTAGCCTTGTGGCTCAGATTTAGTGAGCCCATTCTAGGAACTGAAGTGTCATCAGGCTCATGCTACTAAAGGGATCTCGTTTAACCCCTTCTGGGGATATTCCAGTAACAATCTGTTTGGTTTTGTCTGGGTGTATACCTAATGCAACTCCAATAAGGCTACTAAAGTCAGAGCCTTTATATTCTTAAAATTCACAAATTATTTGTTAGATTCTATCTTAAATAATTTTTCACTGGGTCCAGTTCTTACTACCCAGTCAGTCATGGGGTTGTGCTGCTCTGCCAGTTAGCTGACTTGGCCTTGCCCAAGTCTGTAACTTTGGGCATACAAATCGGTTGCAGTTTTATTTATTATTTTGCTTATCTTGGTTTGTAAGCACTTCATACCACTATGTTCCAAAGGTGTTTGGTTTATACATATTGTATTGTTCATAGTATTCTATGCTTCACACAGTTATCTGGTGTTCATAGTTACATTTACAGCTCAGTTATGAAGCTGTTATTTTAAGTATTGAATCAGGGGGTCGATACTTATTTAAATGATCTATGTAATACAAAAAATTTTCTGTTCCATGGATTAGCTTGAAATTGCCGATTATAATTTTAGATGGTGGTGGACTTATTGTCCTTGAACGAATTGAAGGACTTATGAGGTTGCCATATTCACCTTGTAACGTTCATCTGCCCATCTAAGAAGTTTTAGAGGCTCCTCCTACTGGCTGTATCGCCAGTCAGGATCCCAGATTACGCTATGGTGAGTGTAAGTTGCTTGGGTTCATGCTCTCGTCTGCTTTAATTTCTTGTAATTAGAGCAGGTTTGAGCGTGCTTTGTTACTTGTTGTTCAGAGTTGTTCAAATCCCCTTTACATATTCGGGCACTCATAACAGGTTACATTGTACCACCCCAGCTCATTGTGTTAAAGTCGCAATTGTAATGTTGTCGTAAGCTATCTATAGACCAATATGAAAAATTTTGTTAATTTTAATATTTGTCTATTATACTTACGACAACATTAACTACCCACCCCTCCTTAATTTAGGACTTATTTGCGGAAAGAGGAAGTAACTCTGTGTGACTCTTGCTTGTACGGGTGTATTTGGCGGCGCCCTTGGTGCCGGGAGTCCCGGGAAGGGTATTTGGGGAAGTTTTTCCGTTCGTGGATTAAGGCAAGTTGAGTATCTTGCAATTGTAATGTTGTCGTAAGTATAATAGACAAATATTAAAATTAACAAAATTTTTCATTTTTGAAACGTTCCATTGTCTTAAAAGGTATAATTTTCATGCTAGAATGTCATTTGCATTCAAAGTTTTAAATAAACCATGGCATGCATTTGCTTTGTAAGAAGTTTATCATAGAGAAAATGCCTTTTATTATATACCTTGGAACAATAACATTGATTTTGTATTTAGTACAATCCTACAGCACGCATTCTTAGTAATAAAATTAATGTTGAACTAATATATTGTGAATGAAAAAGTCAATACCCAACAAAAACACTTTGTCATATAAACAAGTAAAATATACTGGTGGTCAATGAAAACGCACCATTAGATTTTATGGGTCTTATATTTCGCTGCCAAAGTAATTTATAATAATATGTGTCGATCATTTTGAAAGTGAAGGACATTAATTAACAAATGCAAACACTGATTGTCTCAGAATTCCTAAACATGGAGTATAGTGTTCAATTAAAGTCACATGAGTAGAAAACAAAAGTCACACATTTTAATACCGGGTATGGCCAACCGTTCCAAGAAAATCATCCCGATGTCACATGATTCCAGCAAGATAACGTCACTTGTAACTCTAGCTAAGTGTGGCCTGGCATTATCTTGTTGAAATAATGTAATATCTGGATTATTTCCTAGTAACAGTAAAATGGTTGGACATAACCAGTATAAAAATGTGTTTTTTCTACCCGTGTGACTTTAATTGAACAGTTTACGCCTTGTTTAGGAATCTAAGACAATCAGTGTTTGCATTTGTTAATTAATATCCTTCAATTTCAAAATATTAACTTATTATTATAAATTACTTGAGCAATAAAATTTAACACCCATAAAATCTGGTAAATTTTCATTGACCGCCAGTATATTTATGCAAAAAACTTACTTTCACCTCATTTCAATCATTTAAATATAATAAAAACATTTCCCATTTTTGTGTCAATGACTTCATGGCACTATTTTCAAACAAGGTTTTATTTTAAAGGGCTCTGAAATACTTCAAAAAAAGCTTAAAGATTTATCAAAAGTCCATGAAAAATGAAGAAGATAATTATTATTATGACCTATTGAAAATTTACTAAGAAACACATGTATGCGGCCATCTTTGAATGATGATGTCATCGTGCCTTTTTGCCATATATGGCATTTTGCCATAATGTCTTTTAAAGCGAAGAAAATCAATGTAAATGAAAAAAAAGCATAAGTTTATACATTTTACATCTGTATATTTATTTTTGATCAATTTCCTGTGATTTTCTTTGCTTTAAAATAGATTTTGTCCATATGCCATATATGGTAAAAAAGGCTCAATGACATCATCAATCCAAGATGGTCGCCTCTATTTATGTTCTTTTAAAACTTTCAATAGGTCATATCTCCTTTATTGTTCATGGCATTCTGATAATTCTTTCAGCTTTGTTCAAGTTGTTCAGAGCTCTTTTAAATAAATCTTGTTGAAAATAGTGAATCAACCCCTTTAACCCCCTACATATATATATATTGGACTGTTCTTTCTTTGAATTATTTATTAAAAAACATTCCATTTATCTGACAAAGGGGTGTTTGGAGAAAATGACTGATCAACAGTGGACATTGTTAACCCTGATCAGTGTGCGAGTTACTTGCAGGCAGGTCCAGGTTTACAATGGATGCAATGGCTATTATAGTCGTGCTTAGCGGGTTAAGGGTTAAATGTTATAACATTCAAAAATATCAGTTGAAGGTCTTGTAACAATGAATAAGTGAGGCCCTTGAAATACTTATCTTCAATTCATTTTATAAAATCTCCATTTTCACTTAAGTATCAAGAACAGAGCACACCTAAATAATTAACCAAAATATGGAACTCAGAATTTAAACAAAAGTATACTTTCTACTTCCTGATTTTATTATTAACTATAAAAGCTTGAGTGATCGAGTGACAGAGAATCTTGTGCCATAATAAATTGTCAATGATTTTCAAGTCATATCTAATTACAGTTGATTACTAAATATTAAGACAAAGATCAAAATACAACAGCCCCTCATTGTGGTATAATTTTACAACCTCTAGTCAGGTTGCATCTAGCAGGATTGAATGTGACCATTTTTCAACATACTCATGGTGGTTGGGGTGGATGGCGGATTTGAAAATGAAGACATAAAATCATTGAATCTAAGGCATTGTCACACGATTTAGAGCAGTCATTTAATAACTCAATGTCTTTCGAAAAATAGCTCTAATAAGTTGATGAGGCACTTATGGAAAAAACAACTTTGCCCTGCACTGAGCAAAATTACTGCAAGTTCTCCAAGCCTTTATGCAGGAAGACATTAAAAACCCATTTTATATATGTTGTGCCTCGATTCCCTAAATGACCATACCAAATTAGAATCAAATGCATGCACATTTGGAAAAGATTTGCATTTGTTTTTTACCCAATTTTGTTCCTCCTAGGAGGCAGATGGAGCCAAAATATGAAAACTTATTGCGCATCTACACATCCTTAACTAAGAAATACACCATACATGAACTTGAAGTCTCAAATGGTATAGAGGAAGTTAGCGACTTGAAGTCTCAAATGGTATAGAGGAAGTTAGCAACTTGAAGTCTCAAATGGTATAGAGGAAGTTAGCAACTTGAAGTCTCAAATGGTATAGAGGTAGTTAGCAACTTGAAGTCTCAAATGGTATAGAGGAAGTTAGCGACTTGAAGTCTCAAATGGTATAGAGGAAGTTAGCAACTTGAAGTCTCAAATGGTATAGAGGAAGTTAGCGACTTGAAGTCTCAAATGGTATAGAGGAAGTTAGCGACTTGGAGTCTCAAATGGTATAGAGGAAGTTAGCGACTTGGAGTCTCAAATGGTATAGAGGAAGTTAGCGACTTGAAGTCTCAAATGGTATAGAGGAAGTTAGCGTCACAAGGTGGAAACCCTGTAATTGTAATTACTGCAAGTTCCCCAAGTTGTACTCCTGTAGATGGGCCCCTTTAGGCAGGAGGTCAAAACTTGTTTTATATATGTTGTGCCTCGATTCCCTAAATGACCATACCAAATTAGAATCAAATGCATGCACATTTGGAAAAGATTTGCATTTGTTTTTTTACCCAATTTTGTTCCTCCTAGGAGGCAGATGGAGCCAAAATATGAAAACTTATTGCGCATCTACACATCCTTAACTAAGAAATACACCACTCATGAACTTGAAGTCTCCAATGGTATAGAGGAAGTTAGCAACTTGAAGTCTCAAATGGTATAGAGGAAGTTAGCGACTTGAAGTCTCAAATGGTATAGAGGAAGTTAGCAACTTGAAGTCTCAAATGGTATAGAGGAAGTTAGCAACTTAAAGTCTCAAATGGTATAGAGGAAGTTAGCAACTTGAAGTCTCAAATGGTATAGAGGAAGTTAGCGACTTGAAGTCTCAAATGGTATAGAGGAAGTTAGCGACTTGAAGTCTCAAATGGTATAGAGGAAGTTAGCGACTTGAAGTCTCAAATGGTATAGAGGAAGTTAGCGACTTGAAGTCTCAAATGGTATATGACCATACAAATTTAGAATCAAATCCATTCACATTAATTTTGGACAAGTGGGCGGGGCCAAAAACCCAAGACCTTGCTCGAGTCCCTAAATGACCATACACAATTAGAATCAAATCCATTCACATTAATTTGGACAAGTGGGCGGGGCCAAAAATCCAAGACCTTGCTACAACCCTATGGGTCATAAAAAGTATTTAAAAAAAAAAGAAGCTAACCCCAGTGGGACTTGAACCCACGACCCAGGTTTCCAATATAGCATATTGCATATTTAAGAAAATCAAAAACCATAAGTCTGGCGCTACTGGTCTGATCCGGCTGGTTTTCGAACTTTTCCAAGCTTTCATTGATATCAACAATCTGGCAAAATTTGGTAAAGATCAATTAATAAATGAAGGTGCTGGAATGTTCACAAGGCAGAATATGGCTTTTTTCAGTAAAACAAGGGCCATAACTCTGGTGTTACTTATCCGATCTGGCTGGTTTAAGAACTTGTTCGAGCTTTCATTGATATAGACTGACAAAATTTGGTATAATCTATAAATGAAGTTGCTAGAGTGTTCACAAGGCTGAAAAAGGCATTTTAAGGAAAACAAGGGCATAGTGTTACTGATCCAATTTGACTGGTTTTACAATTTTCCCAAGCTTTCATTGATATTAACAATCTATGTAAATTTGGTAAAGATCAAATAATAAATCAAGGTGCTACAGAGTTCACAAGGCAGAATATTGCATTGTTCAGCAATTCAAAGGCCATAATTCTGGTGATATTAATCCGATCCGGCTAGTTTTCAAACTGTCCAAGCTTTTAATGATAGTAACAATCTGTACAAGTTTGGTATAGATCAAACAATAAAACAAACATGGCAAAATGTGGCTTTTTTTCAGTAAAACAAGGGCCATAACTCTAGTGTTACTAATCTAATCAGGCTGGTTTTCGAGCCTGTCTGAGCTTTCATTGATATATAGACCCTGGTAAAGTTTGGTAAAGATCCGATAAATAATGAAGGCCCTATCGACTATCTTGTTCACAAGGCAGAAGTTAACAGACAATGGATGACGACGACGACGACGACGACGACAATAATGAAAATAATAACTCATAATTTAATGTGAAAGCCACTGATGTAACTACATCCAAGTTTGGTTGATTTAGTGCATATATACCGTTTTTGAGAAACAATGTTTTCTCCAAAAAAGCAAGACTTGATGTAATATGTATAAGATGAAAAATATTATGAAAATTTTCACCTTCAGTGAAATATTAATTAAATAGCAATCAAATATTTTTCTTTTTGACATACTCATCAAAGGCATAAATATTACAGCTTGATTCAGGAAATTGATTTTTGTTTGTACACCAAAAATATGGCATTAACCTGTAGCTGACTGAAATATAAAACCATGGTAAAACACCACAATTTGTCTATAATAATAATGCTTATTAATTATATTTAATTTGATGAGTGCCATATTAAATTTCATTCCTTTGTATAAAAGTGCAGTAATAACTGAAAACTTTAATATAACAAAGAGGACCAAATGGCAGTGAATCGCTCTTCTGATGATGTACAATGCTTCATGAAAATGATAATGTGTGTAAAATTGTCTAACCCTAAACCTTAGCCACTTAAGCCCCAGGGTGCGGTAGTCTCTACACATATTAGATATACACTGCAGTTAGTTAGTATTTTGTCTGCTTCAAGATACCGTAAGTGTTTCAGCATTCTGACCAATCACTGATCTTATTTTTACAGGTACAGCTATTAATATACTTAACACCATTAAAAACGCAAGTTTGGTGTGCATGTGATTTTCGCATAATTGTTCTAGAAAATAAATACATTATATAATTATTTTGATATATCTGTATAGAGTAATGTTTTTGGGTTTTTTATACTCAAGCCTCGCCTTTAACTGGTTACATCCCCATTGAAATAAATGTGAGCCCGGATGGAAAACAGACAAATTGCCATGACGTAAGCCCTACTGATCTTTGGCCAGTACAGCTAACAAACACACATATAAATACCTTCCCAGAATTCAATTCAGTGTCATTTTATAATAATTAATATTTGAAATGAACAAGAGATTTGTCGGGAAATATGAATAACAAGAAATCCCCTAATTAAATGTCTCGCCTAGCAAAACATCAACTCCGAAGAAACTTAAATAACTGTAAAGGTACAAAAAGAAGAGGCTCAAGAGGCCCTGTAGGCCTGTAGATGCTCTACTAGCTAAAGCTAGAGTTTGTGTATAATAGGCTATAACTGTCAAAAATCATTCAACCAGAATATGGCAATGACATGCACAACAAGGCTTGGTACTGCCAAGTTTCGCTGAAATCTGGCCAGATGTTCAGGAGAACTCGTCTGTACAAAGTTATTGTATTAAAAACTTTAAAGAATTGTAACTCTGCCAAAATTCATTCAACTGGAACACGGCGATGATATGCAGTGCTCAAGAAATAGGATAGCCCGACGCCCGGGGCTCCTCGAAATCCATTCCGGGCCTGTCTCATTTTGCAGACGAGGAGCCCGTCGGGCCTGTGTAAAAAAAAAAAAAAAAAAAATCCCCATAAATCAGTTTTACTGGATCTCAAGCTCAAGTTCCTCAAGACAAAATACTCCCATATGTATTGTGAACTGTGAAAACACTTGCAATAAAGTAATTAAAATGTGTTATACACACATTGAAACAATAAAAAGTTTGAATATTTTGCCTAGCTTCGTGTCGGCAGTTTGTCACAACTTTGAGGTCGACAATTGTTGACATAAAACTCATTGTTTTGCTATTAGGGTTGTGTTTTCTTTCCTTTGTGATAAGAAATACCGTTTTTGTCATTAAAAACACACTAATGCATGAAAAAAAATCGTTATTGATGGTATTTCGATTGAATGTTTGTGAAATGTTCGGGCCGTAAAAGTGCGGTGTCATAGTAGTTCGGATGGTACATAATTTCGGATTTTTTTCTTATTATTTTATTTTTTTTTACATAATCAAAATAAGAAAAACTGTCCTTTACAAATACATGTTTGTGGAAAGAAAAATATATATACTGTATATGTATAAATACAGATATAAAGTATATTTCTATTCATTATTTAAGGTGTAAGGAGTTCCTGGAATCCTACTTTTAAATGAATTCTAGTCTAGGCTCCTAATTCTTTACTTGGAGAAAGTGGTGACAAAAAGAAAAAATATAGCCAGAGGAGGCTCTGATAGTCTCATAAAACCTGATTAAAAATTTGGCTCCAAGTTTAGCTCCAGTTTCACCAAGTCGGCTCTGATTATTATCGTTTGGCAAAAGTGCTAGTACTCTCCTTTGCATTGGTTATAAATTACTATGTAATATTCTATTCTAACATATTTTAAACGAAATGGTAAATAAGTCCACTGACCAGGGAGCATAAAGTGGTAGCAAAAAGAAAAATATAGTCAGAGGAGGTTCTGAGCTTGATTAATACATACGTAACAAAATTAATGTGTGCTATAAACATGATAAAAGTGAATAAAGACACATTTCCAATAAGAAAAAAATATTGGACCTTTCCATTTTAAATCAGGGCCTGTCCATTTCAAATCGGGGCCTGTCCATTTTAAATCGGGGCCTGTCCATTTTCAGAAGCAACAAGCCCTGGGCCTGTCTCTTAAAATAATTTTCTTTGAGCACTGATATGCACAACTACATGTAGGCTTGCTACTCGTCATCTTCGACAAGTTTTATTTAAATCCGGCCAGGGGATCAGGAGAACTAGTCGGGACAAAGTTTGTGTATTAAAACATTTAAAGGGCCATAACTCTGCCAAAAATTACTCAACCGGAACAAGGCAATGATATGCACAACTAGGCTTGATGCTAATCTTCCTTGCCAAGTTTCACTGAAATACGGCCAGGGGTTCAGGAGAACCAGTCTGGACAAAGTTTCTGGACAAAGTTTGTGTATTATAACATTTAAATGGCCATTAAACTCCGCCAAACATCATTCAACTACAACATGGTGATGATATGCACAACTAAGCTTGGTACCGATCATCCCTGAAAAGTTTCGTTGAAATCCGGCCAGGGATTTAGGAGAACTAGTCCTGACAAAATGTGTGTATTTAAACCTTTAAAGGGCCATAACTCCACCAAAAATCAAGCAAACGGAACATGGCAAAGATATGCACAACTAGACCTGGTACTGATCATCCTTAAAAAGATTCGTTGAAATTCGGCCAGGGGTTCAGGAGAACTAGTCCAGATATAGTTTGTGTATTAAACCTTCAAAGGGCCATAACTCCGCCATATCATTCAACCGGATTACAGTGACAATATGTGAAATTATAGCATATTTCAGAAAATCAAGGGTTATTACTCCGGCGTAAATAATCCGATCTGGCTGGTTTTCAAACTTGTCCGAGCTTTCATTGATATCAACAACCTGGTAAGTTTGAAAAAGACCAGATGAAAAATGAAGGCCCTATTACGTTAACGAGGCAATATATAGCAATTTTAACTAAATCGAGGGCCATAACTAACTCCGGTGTTACTAATCCAAACCGGCTGGTTGAACTTTCATTGATATCAACAATCTGGTAAAGTTTGAATGAATGAATGAATGAATGGTGTTTTACAGCGAAATATCTGATGAATAATGAAGGCCATATTGTGTTAATGAGGCAAAAGTTAACGGACGGACGACAGATGGGCGAACGACGGACAACTCACCATCCATTAGCTCTGCTGGCCTGTTGGGACTGTGGAAGCTCTACTGGTCAAATTTATCTCATACATGTAACAATTAACACTTAAGCCGCTCAACACGACTGTAATAGCCTTTGCGTCCAACGTTAATCCAGATCAGCCTACGAGTAACAGGGTTTACAATGTCTGGCTGCTGATCAGTCATTCTCCCCAAAACACCCCTTTGTCACATAAATGGAATGGTCTTAACTCAAAGAAAGAACGGTACATTATATATATGTAGCGGGTTAAGAAGAATGTGTCCTGCAGTGTGGACACATAGGTTGATATCTGGTTGCCATGGAGGGAGAGTGTCAACTATTTGCCATGGTCGACTGGTATCAAGTGGTCTGTAATGCAGGAAAGTGACAAAGAACTGGTAGGGAGAGAGATGTCAAAGGGTTACATAAAAGAGGGGTGCCAATGGATCAGGAATAATCATGAAGGGAGGGTGACAAGGAGATGAAATGGAGTTTTACATCCTGTTATAACATCATAAATATTATTATGTCACATAGGGATGGCAACATCAGAGGGAAATGAGAAGACAATTTTCCCCATTAGAAATGCCAGAATTTCAACAGGAAATGGATTGGAGAAAAATCTGCCTAAGTCTGTGTAGGCAGAAAGAGAATGTTTTCTCCCAAATTTATCAAGAGTAAACACTTAAATATTAGATCCGTTGGAATATATATCTGCGGTGACAAACACTTTAAGATAAAACAAAAGTCAGGGACAACATTATAATCCACTTCATAACTTTTATCTAGGTGTAAATATTGAATCCAGCAATAAATGATATCCATTGAAAGTCATTATTGTCATTCATTTAATATGTATGTAGTTAATGCTCTAATCCTCTATCTGAATAATGGACTAGTTCTGCTGGCTATAGAGATATTCGTTACAACCAAGGAATTCTAGGTAAGATCAATCCAGCCAAGATAGCCTTCAGTATGGTTACATAACTATCCAATACATCGGACATATCAAACGTGAATATAGATTTCTACTAATAAAAGTTTTTTTTCATTTTCTTTTTACCGATATGCAGCACATGATCAAGTCTGAATTAAATTGGATTTCAACAGCTAAGGTCATGTGGTGATTTCCAGCTTCCATTGGTGGAGGAAGACCCTCAGGTGCCCCACCAGGCAATTTTCGTGCACGAGCGGGCACCTGGGTAGAATTGAATTGAATTGGGGTTTTAAGGTGCACCAACACATGAAAGATTATATGGCGCCTAACAGGCATGAACATGCCAGGCTCATCCTCCATGTACATAAAATATGGAGAATAGGCCTAGGACCTTCTCACCCTGAACTGCAGAGTTGCTGCAAATTCTATTGTAGACACTCCATTTACACAAGAGCCACGTGCCACTGCTCTTAGTGATGTGAGCGAGATGGCACCTGAAACAATGCAGGGGTCATGATGAAGACCTTTAATGAGCATGAACAAAAAATGACAAAATGAATATGAATGGTGGGGTCCTACCCCTCTGCATGTGACGGTGTGTTTGCAGTGGCTGTATTCTACCCCGGCAACCACACGGGGAAACAACTGGGTAGAACCAGCAATGTTCCGCAAGCCGCTGGATAGCTTCCTCACATAAAGATTCCTAGAACCATGAGGGATCAAACCCAGAGTGGTGATGGGCAAATGATTTCAAGTCAGAGACTCTAACCACTCGGCCACGGAGGCCCCTGATTACCGATTAAAGGGTTTTCGAGCGTGTCACTGATTAAAACAGTCGCTGTTTATTACAGCTCCTTATTTAAACTTATCTGTCATTTAAACTGATCTGACACATTCCAATTTTCTTTTGGATGCATTCTGATCCTATTCAAGTTTTCCATAACTTGTACGCCTTCTCTGGCCTTCCATTTCAAAATATAATTATGACAGTTTTATGTGTCACAGAGACTGAGCTGAGATTGTAGATCTGCAGGTATCCATCTAGTACACTTTATCTAACTGTTTTATTGCATGTAGAGTAAAAATGCTAATACTGAATCTGTCTCAAAAATATTTGTTACTTTACAAGAAGGTGTGTTGGTGGACATCTGTAAAAGGTGTGATACTACCACCAACTACTAAATGGTAAATTCTGCATTTAAATAACGCCAAACATCAATAAAAAATGCCACATTAATAGGATTAAGCAAATACAGCCAATGACACATTTAAATCTTCCTGACTTAGCATGAGTTATGAACCCACTAGAAACATGCATTTGCATTAATACAGTTAATATAGATCCAGATTTCACAAGGTTACACCTGTAACGCACACCTGTAACGCACACCTGTAACACCAGTATTATTTTACACCTGTTTCTAAACAATGTTGATTAAACTGAACCTAACATTGAACATTCAACTGCTATAAAAAGTTACATACCATGAACATTTGTTATAAAGACAAATGCTCAAACATCAAGTTTCTTATGAATTTCAGCTGACACAAAGCAATATTCCACAGGCTACAAGTATATACAAATTAAACCATATTACAAGATATACAATAATTCCTCATACAACAGTTTGGTTATAAATCCTAATTCCCTGTAATCCTTATTCCACTATTCCAACTTGCACATGTAAGTTACACGTAAAATATTTCATAAATATAAAACATATACAGACTTCATTTGCAATGAAAGCCTTCTTAAGTGTCTCCGAAAAAAAGAGTATAAACAAGAAATAAGACAATTTCTCCGAAATTTAAACAAGCTTTTCACGACGATCGAATCGAAATGTGTGAAGTGGTAACTACATTTGATAGTATATTGATTTTTATCGCTTCAATTTATAATTAAGATTAATTGTTATTAAAATTCACACCATAGCCCATGATATCTTCAAATTAAACCTTGCCAATTGTTTTTTTACAATTAAGGACCCCAGGAACAAAAACATTCTTATTTGTAGCGTTGCACATTGTTGACAAGCTATACAGCACATTATCTCCAAAATCCACCATTGTGTGAAATATAATTAAATCCATTTGCACTTTGTGAAGGGTGAAGAAAACAATAGCATGAGACACTCCATTTACTGTATTTGTGATACAGGGTTATTATCAATCGTGACCTATCTGATCAGGTTATATACCGACTCTATGTCAGGTGGGTTAATTCCACACATAATTTTAATACATTATATTATAATCAAGAAATAACCTGTATGCAAAAGGCATGTAAGTGCCAAACAACAAGTAACTGACTTAACTGAAATATGGAAGAACATGTTTAATATGATATAGGAAAGAAGGATGATATGTTCAATTGTTTTTAATTCTAGGCCATACTAAAATAATTGTTTGATGTGCTCGACCAGGTTTTGTGTGTATGTGTGTGTGGGTAAGTAGATAATTTTGTTATTCAATTTTTTCGAGGGGTGGGGTGAGGATGGACAGGGGTTTGGGATATGTGTTTTGATAAGAAAATAAGCACAATGCAGGTTTGTAACAGCAATGGTTTGAGTTAAAGGTATTGGGTGGAGTCAGGCATGGGGTGAAGCCACAAATGTGTCATGAATCAGTCAATGGGGTGGAGCCAGACAGGTGTCATTAGTAAAGCGTGGGGTGGAGACAGGCATGTGTCATTAGTCAAGCGTGAGGTGGAGCCAAACCTGTGTCACAAGTCAGGCATATGGGGTGGAGCCAGATGTGTCATGAGTCAAGCATGGGGTGAAGCCAGGCATGTGTCATGAGTGAGGCATGGGGTGGAGCCAGGTATGTGTCATAAGTCAGGCATGGGGTGAGGCCAGACATGACTGTGTCATGAGTCAGGCATAGGGCGGAGCCAGGCATGTGTCATGAGTCAAGCATAGGGTTGAGCCAGGTATGTGTCGTGAGTCAGGAATCGGGTGGAGCCATGTATATGATATAAGTCAGGCATGGGGTAAAGCCAGGTATGTGTCATGGGTCAAGCATGGGGTGGAGCCAGGCATGTGTCATGATCAAGTATGGAGTGGAACAAGGCATGTGTCATGATCAAGTATGGAGTGGAACAAGGCATGTGTCATGAGTCAGGCATGGGGTGGAGCCAGGTATGTGTCATGAGTCAAGCATGGGGTGGAGCCATGCATGTGTCATGAGTCAAGCATGGGGTGGAGCCAGGCATGTGTCATGAGTCAAGTGTGGTATGTGTCATAAGTCAGACATGGGGTAGAGTCAGGTATGTGTCATAAGTCAGGCATGGGGTGAGGCCAGGCATGTGTCATGAGTCAAGCATAGGGTGGAGCCCAAGTCATGAGTCAGGAATCGGGTGGAGCCAGCTAGGTATGTGTCTTAAGTCAGGCATGGGTGGAGCCAAGCATGTGTTATGAGTCAGCCATGGGGGTGAGCCAGGTATGTGTCATAAGTCAGGCATGGGGTGGAGCCAGGTATGTGTCATGAGTCAAGCATGGGGTGGAGCCAGGCATGTGTCATGAGTCAGACATGGGCTGGAGCCAGGCATGTGCCATAAGTCTGGCATGGGGTGGAGCCAGACGTGTGTCTTAAGTTAGGCATAGATGGAGTCAGACATGTGTCATGTGTCAAGCATGGGGTGGAGCCAGGCATGTGTCATAAGTCAAGCATGGGGTGGAGCCTGGTATGTGTCATGAGTCAGGCATGGGTTGGAGCCAGGTATGTGTCATGAATCAAGCATGGGTGTAGCCAGGTATGTGTCATAAGTTAGGCATGGGGTGGAGTCAGACATGTGTCATGTGTCAGACATGGGGTGGAGCCAGGCATGTGTCATAAGTCAGGCATGGGATTGGCGTCAGGCATGTGTCATGAGTCAAGCGTGGGGTGGAGCCAGGCAGGTGTCATGAGTCAGGCTTTGGGTGGAGCCAAACATATGACATGAGTCAGACATGGGATGGAGCCAAAAATGTGTCATGAGTCAAGCGTGAGGTGGAGCCAGGCAGGTGTCATGAGTCAGGCATTGGGTGGAGCCAAACATGTGACATGAGTCAGACATCGGATGGAGCCAAAAATGTGTCATGAGTCAGGCATGGGATGGAGCCAAACATGGTAATGGAGTCAGGCATGGGGTGGAGCCAGGCATGTGTCATGAGTCAGGCATGGGGCGGATCCAGGCATGTGTCATAAGTCAGGCATGGGGTGGAGCCAAAAAGGTGTCACGAGGCAGACATGGGGTGGAGTCAGGCATATGTCATGAGTCAGGCATTGGGTGGAGCCAGGCATGTGCCATAAGTCTGGCATGGGGTGGAGCCAGGCATGTGTCATAAGTTAGGCATGGGGTGGAGTCAGACAAGTGTCATGTGTCAAGCATGGGGTGGAGCCAGGCATGTGTCATAAGTCAGGCATGGGGTGGAGCCTGGTATGTGTTATGAATCAGGCGTGGGGGTGGAGACAGGCATGTGTCATAAGTTAGGCATGGGGTGTAGTCAGACATGTGTCATGTGTCAGACATGGGATGGAGTCAGGCATGTGTCATAAGTTAGGCATGGGGGTGGCGTCAGGCATATATCATGAGTCAAGCGTGGGGTGGAGCCAGGCAGGTGTCATGAGTCAGGCATTGGGTGGAGCCAAACATGTGACATGAGTCAGACATGGGATGGAGCCAAAAATGTGTCATGAGTCAAGCGTAGGGTGGAGCCAGGCAGGTGTCATGAGTCAGGCACTGGGTGGAGCCAAACATGTGACATGAGTCAGACATGGGATGGAGCCAAAAATGTGTCATGAGTCAGGCATGGGATGGAGCCAGACATGTGTCATGAGTCAGGCATGGGGTGGAGCCAAAAATGTGTCATGAGTCAGGCATGGGATGGAGCCAGACATGTGTCATGAGTCAGGCATGGGGTGGAGCCAGGCATGTGTCATAAGTCAGGCATGGGTGGAGCCAAAAAGGTGTCATGAGTCAGGCATGGGGTGGAGCCAGGCATGTGTCATGAGTCAGGCATGGGGTGGAGTCAGGCATGAGTCATGAGTCAGACATGGGATGGAAACTAAGAAGAAATCGATCTGAAAAGAGTCAGCTAGAAAGCCTTAAAGAAGTTATCTGCCAAATTGTATCAATTAAATGTAACGAAATATCCCTCATACACGACTGTAGACATTTTCCCCCAACTGCAAACGATTTTTGTTTTTAGACATTAATTTCGTTTTTCTCCATGGAGAACATTTGTCCATTGATCAATAGTTATATAAAAGGCATTCTAACATGTATTTGGCAAAAGTTCAGGAATTGCTCAGAACTTTTACTTAAACATAATTTCAAAGTCTGACGTTCACAGACGCCTTGCAAATTCGAACAAATAAATTGTCGCAGTAATGGCCGAAAGTTAGTATTTATGGCAGACTTATGCTTATTTTAACCCATACCAGAGATGCTCCAGACTTTACGTTGCCTATAAGTGTAAAACATTACTGCCAAATTTGTCTGATTTCATCTGGCAAGCATTCAGTTTTCCAGTGAATGGAATTTCTATGCAATACAGCAGTTAGCAAAGGGTTGTACCAAACACCTTACCGGTCTCTTGGAAATTAATGCATGCAGACAATTTACCGGCTTATGCATAAGTGCACTGTTGAATGGGGCAAAGTGTAGAAGTAACTCAGTCCACATGAGTTTTCAAGATATGATATTGAAAGAATCAATTTGGCATAGTTTGCATAGTATTACTCTATTATTTTTTTCAGGGGAGGCGGAGTGAGACGACTGATACTCCCGCTTACAGATTGCGGGAGGTATACAATACGGATTCTACCCAGGAAAAATGGGGTAGTCTGCCTCTACCACACAAAACCGACCACCATATATGGCCTAACATGTGCTAAAAATGAAGTCAAACACCAGTCAAACAATCAACAAATACATATTACATATTTATAGTTATATAGATATATCACATGATCAGCTGACACTACTTATTCTGTAATCTGCCTCCTGCCATTGAACCATAATGAGTAATTAGCACATCCCCCATGGCATTCTAATGGAATTAATACAACAATATGATACAATATAATGACATAATAACCTATTCATTGATTTTTTTTTGGCATCCTATGGTATCAGACACCACATTCTCAGCAGAGAGACCCAGATCAGCCTCAGGGGTACAGTAGCAGACTTGGGGTACAGTAACAGATCTGGGGTACAGTAGCAGATCAGGGTACAGTAACATATCTGGGATACAGTAGCATATCAGGGTACAGTAGCAGACCTGAGGTACAGTATCACATCAAGGTACAGTAGCAGATCAGGGTACAGTAGCAGACCTGGGGTACAGTAGCAGACCGGTACAGTAACATATCTGGGGTACAGTAGCAGCTCAAGGTATAGTAGCAGATCTGGGGTACAGTAGCAGATCAGGGTACAGTAGCAGATCAGGGTACAGTAGCAGTTCAATGAACAGTAGCAGACCTGGGGTACAGTAGCAGATCAGGGTACAGTAGCAGATCAGGGTACAGTATCACATCAGGGTACAGTAGCAGATCAGGGTACAGTAGCAGACCTGGGGTACAGTAGCAGACCGGTACAGTAACATATCTGGGGTACATTAGCATAATAGCAGGGGCACAGACTAACTCTATTTAGCTAGGAGCCAGCTGGGCCCCTGACTTAGAATTTTTAGGGGCCCAGCCCAAAAGTTAGGGGCCCAACAAAATATTATTTTATTTTACCACCCTGGTGCATAATTTATGAACAATTACATGCATTTACTCCGTGTTTATTGAATATCATAAACAACATTACTGATCATTACAAGTCCAAGTTATCTATTTAATTATAAATAGTATTGTTAATGAGTTTTGTTATAAATGATCACAACTAGAATATGTAAATTATTGTAATAAAAGATTAAAAAAGATTAGATATTATTAAATTAATGTTTTATTTTGTTATAAATATTTGATGTTGACATACAGTTTTAAAATTAATGTACGAGACCTTTTTTATCAACATGATTCCCTGCCATATAATTATTATTGATGATTTCTAAAAGCACCGCATTTTATTAATCAAAAGCGCCGCGTTTTAGAATATCTAAAAACCGGAAGTGAACCCAATTATTTCCCCTTCAAATAATAACACAAATTTATGATCATGTGTAAAATAAACACTACCATGTCTGTTTTAATGTTGATTTTATACCAGCAAATGTTACTTGTTCTCTTGCACATCTAATTTTACATTGACATTCGAAGCTCAGTACCGTAACATGCAGTTTTGTGGGAAACCGTACATCGCAACATCTTGAACATTGTCTCGTTTCCGCAGTGGGAAAATAAAAAGAAACGTTTGTTTCGTTATTATTTTGTTAAGGGTTTGTCTATTTCGGCCAAAAGTATGTAGTTCACGAGACCACAGCAAAATCTGTGGGGTAAAATCCTCGAACTTAAATGTTTGTGTTGAATGATTACCCTTTTTCCGTTTTTTTGGATTGAATATTTCTGGTCGCCACATGGGCGCGTGAAAGTAAAATTTTGACCAGACCATTTTTACTCGCCAATGGCGACTGGGCGACTGCTAATTTGTGCCTCTATATCAGGGTACAGTAGCAGACCTGAGGCACAGTAGCAGATCAAGGGTACAGTAGCAGTTCAAGGTACAGTAGCAGACCTGGGGTACAGTAGCAGATCAGGGTACAGTAGCAGACCTGAGGTACAGTAGCAGATCAGTGTACAGTAGCAGACCTGAGGTACAGTAGCAGATCTTGGGTACATTAGCATATCAGGGTACAGTAGCAGATCTTGGGTACAGTAGCAGATCAGGTACAGTAGCAGATCAAGGGTACAGTAGCAGACCTGGGGTACAGTAGCAGATCTTGGGTACAGTAGCAGATCAGGGTACAGTATCAGACCTGGGGTACAGTAGCAGATCAGGGTACAGTAGCAGACCTGAGGTACAGTGGGAGATCAGGGTACAGTAGCAGATCAGGGTACAGTAGCAGATCTTGGGTACAGTAGCAGATCAGGGTACAGTAGCAGACCTGAGGTACAGTAGCAGATCAGGTTACAGTAGCAGATCAGGTTACAGTAGCAGATCTTGGGTACAGTAGAAGATCAGGGTACAGTAGCAGATCTGGGGTACAGTAGCAGACCTGAGGTACAGTAGCAGATCTGGGGTACAGTAGCAGATCTGGGTACAGTAGCAGATCTGGGGTACAGTAGCAGACCATGGGTACAGTAGAAGATCAGGGTACAGTAGCAGACCTGAGGTACAGTAGCAGATCAGGGTACAGTAGCAGATCTGGGGTACAGTAGCAGATCTGGGGTACAGTAGCAGATCTGGGGTACAGTAGCAGACCTGAGGTACAGTAGCAGATCAGGGTACAGTAGCAGATCTGGTGTACAGTAGCAGACCAGGGTATAGTAGCAGATCAGGGTACAGTAGCAGACCAGGGTATAGTAGCAGATCAGGGTACAGTAGCAGACCTGAGGTACAGTAGCAGATCAGGGTACAGTAGCAGATCAGGGTACAGTAGCAGACCTGTACAGTAGCAGATCTGGGGTACAGTAGCAGACCTGATGTACAGTAGCAGATCAGGGTACAGTAGCAGATCAGGGTACAGTAGCAGACCTGGGGTACAGTAGCAGATCTGGGTAACAGTAGCAGATCAGGGTACAGTAGCAGACTAGGGATAATGTAGCAGATCTGGGGTACAGTAGCAGACTTGAGGTACAGTTGCAGACCTAGGGTACAGTAGCATTTTTGGTGTCGGATAAGATATGTTATGACCAATTAAACTCATAGTTATTCGTAGCAGCAAAAAATATTGTTCTTAAATATCGATACTTTTCTTAGTAGTTAAATGATTAATTGTAATATGTTTAAACATTCTGTTAGTAGTCTATTCAAAACAAGTAGAATATTATTGCTCAATCCTTTCCCTAACCGTAAACGACATTGTGTAGCAGAAATCAGGTAAAACAGGCCGATATAAAATGTATACTGATTTTATCCCGGCGACAAGTTCAGTAGCATGGTACCTTGGCAATTTATACAGTATCGGCAATTAATACGGTATCGGGAATTAATACGGTATCGGGACTTGTAACTGAAAAAAATATTCTCCTAGCATTGACGCAACCTCTGCGTCATCGACCCTAGCTCTGGCTCATTGATAAATCAGTTGTTCTCTGTTTTCTGATAAACCAGTTTAGTACCGTGTAATGATAACATGAAAGGCTTTTCATCCCCACTAAAACAACAGCTGACTTTCCTAAATAAATAAGAATATCCACCGAAAAATTGCGATATGTCGAAGAAAACACACACACCTTCCAATCTTATAAAAGACATAGGCATGAAATTAAACAATAATTTGTAATATTTTTCAACTTAGACATACTTTGAACACATATAATTGGAATAGCATTCCCCGATTTTTTTAAATAAATTGTTGGATAAATGATATTATGAAAAACAATGAGTTGAACTCACCTTTATTTTGTCATTTTAATCCTTGTCACTACTCAGAAGTGTCATTGACTCTGGTTTTCATATATCTCCAAAATGTGCTAGAGTCAATGTTTAGTACCAGTGAAATACTTTCAGATCTATATATGTCAAATTGCACCATTACATAGCTAGGTTTAAAAACATGCCAGGTAAGCAAGCACCCAGACACCTAGTTTGTGGGGCCTATATATGTATTTTAGATCAGTAACGCCCCTGATTGGGACATACATAGCTGTGAAAAACAAAGCTCTTACAGTTATTTAGAAAATACTTACTGTTCCTACCATAAAGCTTTGAATCCAGCCATACACCAACTAGAGGTTGTTTTTGAGAAAAATGGATGTCTCCCCACACTGCAAAGTTTCGTCAAAATGCAACAAGCCATTTAGGAGAAGTAGCAGAGACAACAAATTTAAAGCAAAAGAAAACAAAGGGCCATAAATCTGTCAAAAATCAGCGAATCAGCGAACCATATCTAGACAATCTTAAAATCGGAAACGAAAGCATTATATGCACAACTGGACATCATACCGATGCTTCCTGCAAAGTTTCGTCAAAAATATGCACAACTAGACATCATTTAAAGTAAAACATTCAAAGGAACATACCTCCATCAAAAAAAAAAGAACGAAAGTCCGATATGTACAATTAGACACAATACCGATGCTTCCTGCAAAGTTTCGTCAAAATCCAATAAGCGGTTTAGGAGGAGTAGCGGCGACAACAAATTTTAAGTACAAAATTCAAAGCGCCATAACTGTCAAAAATCAGCGAACTGGAACAAAGTGCAATATGCACAACTAGATATCATACCGATGCTTTCTGCAAAGTTTCGTCAAAATCCAACAATCCGTTATGAGGAGTAGCGGCAACAACATTTTTGACAGACGGACACTTCAAAAACGATATGTCTCCTCCACTTCGTGGGGGGAGACATAACTCCACATTGTGTGGGGAGACATAATTATTCAGAGTTGATGTATGGACTTTGTGAGCAGAGCACTTTTGCAGACAAAAAATCTGAAAGAAGTTCATCACTCTTTGGTAGGAACATGAACATTAAGAATTGAATTGAATGTTGTTTAACGGCTCATCAACACAGTATAGGTTATTTAAAGCCGCCCCAGAGAGAGGGGAAGGATACATAGGAATCCGGGAACAGTGCCCTACTCTTATTATCGAAGAGATCCCTATGGTTCTTTAAATTGCTCGGAGGATATACCGATACACAGGACCGCCCGGTTTACGTCCCCATCCGGCGGACGATGAACATTAAGAGCTATAGCTTTCACATCTTGGGACAATAGTGGGATCAAATGGAACTTAAAATACTCCTGCTGCTAAAAAAGTTAAGAATTTTCTTCATTATTTCAAAGAATTACATTGTTTTTTGTTTCATGCCTTTTTAGTTCATTTAAAGGAAGAATATCAAGTGCAGATCCAGGGTGGAGTTTGGATGGGGGAGGGGGCCACTAAACTCTGACAAATATAGTTTTAAACTACACTTATGTAGGAACCTTTTTTTTCCGAAGGAGCATTCCCCGGGCCCCACGAGTCTGTCACCCAAGATTTCACACTCCCCTCACCCACCATTACCCCCGACTAAACTCAAATCCTGGATCGACACCTGAATAGCCATTGTACTTTTTTAAACTATGCAGCAATTTGCAGCAATTGTGCAAACTGTTTTTTTTACGAAAAGTAAGTATGTTCATTGATAGGTGTGTATTGATTGCTGAGTCATTGTAGAGAAGGACATGTGTGTGTGTTGGGACAGATGGTCTATGTATTGTCACGATGTGTCATATCATATGTTACACAGTAGGCACAGTCAATGCTAATTCAGTATCAGCTGTAGTCCACTAGGATTCATAATTTTGAAAACTGAATGGTAAACAAGCCGAAATAATCTTGTTTTGACATCTATTTATCAAGTGCAATAAACTATAAACTATTTGTCAATTTGCCTATTGTTGGACTTTTTCATGATCTAACCAAAACAAACATTCAACAAATCCAATATAATTTAGTGAGGTCACTAAATAAACAAGCTGAAATTTACTTACTTTTGACATAAAGGGCAATAACTCTGTAACACATTGCATGAATTTTGCTCACTGCCAAACTTGTTCAAAATGTTATTAAAACAAACCTTCAAATCAAAAGATGCTGAAAATTCAAAACTGTTCAATAAAATGCTAGGGCAAATAAGAATGTTTAAACAGAAGTCAACAAGGGAAAGCAGACATGTAACAGACAACAGACAACTCAGTTGTACATTCTTACAAATGCAAATTTGTATGGTTAAGGTCATGTACTTTTATACCACGTTAAAACAAATTTCAACTGTATTTCAATGTGTCCAAAAATTCTAACCAAAAACCTAGCCACACATTAGTCATTTGTGTGTGCATAAGCCAGCCTGGACTATGGCCAATAGAGCTAAAAATAGCTACAAGTTCCTGGCAAAATCAAGATATTTCTACTCCATATTTAAAGAAACTAACCCGCAAAATAACGGCAAAATTACACTACAAAACCGTTCATCAAAACCCTATCAAGGTGTTCAGGTCATATAATAATGTATAAGTGCCAATTAAAAGTATTGTTTATTTCATGGGTTCTTCAAATACACGTGATAGAATATGCGTAAAATGAATTAACAATTGGTAACTCTTAATTCGACACTCCAGTTTTGGAGTTTAATGTGGCTGATTAAAGCCGTTTATATTGTGCCTATAACGTTTGGATTCTCAAAATATTGTATGTAAGTTATATATTATATACCTCATCAGCAGTAGGTTTAGAAACTATGTACATATGTTGTAAAATTTGGGTGTTGTTGAAGAGGTAGCTTTAAAAGGGTATGATATATTTTAACAAAAAAATATGGTTTCTCCCTTTGCACAGAAGTAAGTACTCTCTTAACAAATCTAATGGAATGTTTACTTAATGCTGGTCCACATCGAGAATGAAAACAATTTATTCTTACCTTGAAGTCAGCATTCCTTAAATCCATTCCATTCATGAAATAATTATGTCACAGAAAAACGTAATTTTGGGACATTAACCCAAATTTTCTAAACAACTTCAATATTGACTGCACACTTGTTCACATTCACTCTCCAATTGTATGGCACACATTTTCCAAAAGCTTTCTTATTTTATTAGGTGTGTACAACAATATAACAATACAAACAAGTACATCGAAAAAATGCGAACTTGAAAAGATAAATATCCCCTTGAACAGACGAATCCATTCAATGCATAGAAAAATTCACTTTCAAAATACGTCCATTGTAAAACGCGTAATTCGATGACTTGATTGTACTATGCAAAGTGTTCCACAGATAATCTCCGACGATTATTCATACTCAAAGTGTTTGAGGAACCATAAACTATAAAACAATGTCAATATCAGCCAATAATCCGTGTATAGCTCGCAATATAAGCATGCCCAATCATGGAGCTAAATACTTTTGACTATTTTCACTAACCCTACACTAATACAAAGTGCGATATATTTGTATATGTGTGCGATATATTTGTATATGTACGTATTGATTCTCATAGCCAGCTGTTTATCTCTGGCTTTATTTACGAACCATATTCTGCATACAGACTTGCCCGTCTGTGGAAACTAGAGGAGAGTTTGGGGCAACATTATTGAAAACCTATAAAGTCTAAATTTTCTATTTGAAATACAAACTCTTGAGATGATAACATTGACTGTGAAGTGCACTCCGATAATGACAATATAATGAAGATGAATGTTAATTTATTTTTTTGGGCAGAAAAACGATTTTAAAAGTTAGACACAAGGTGCTTTTGTGTAAATAAAAAATCTTATTATTTAATTATTTTCAATAGAATGAACTGCGGGTTATGAGGTTATGTAATGCCAGACAGAAGACGAGGATATAGAGGTCTTAAATGACTCCTTTCATAATCTCTAAACAGATTTCTCTCCATTTTGAAGGAGCCTGATTGATAGATCCCATGATGACAAATAAGTTTAAGTAGACTTGTTCCATGTTAACTCACAGTGATCTGTGAGTGTGTTTTTTTCAGGAGCTTAATTTTGTTTTCATCAAAAGTTATTTGAATTAAATTCTTGTGTAAGGATGCACCAAAGTAACTTAAATGTTAAGAAAATATCTTTTATTATATATAATACTAATGGGTTATTTAACAGTGTATTGTGCAATACGGGTTTTTTATTGTCCGAGTACATGTTGTGTACATGTTGGACGACGAAGGCGTCGAGTCCAATATGACTTTCACCACAACATGTACGAGGACAATAAAAACCAGTTTTGCACAATACACTGTTAAATAACCTTTTTATTATATACTTGAATTTACAGGGGAAAATAAAACAATTAAACAAATACAATTTTTTCAATTTCTTCTTGTTCCAACATTTTGTTGTTGTTTTAACGCTTGTTGTTGTTTTAATTCATACGCAACTTCTCGGATTCACGGAACTCATTCGGAACTTTCTGTCAATATTCGGTTTTTATTATATACCTATCAATAATATATACATAGTACCTTCATTTTCTTACAATGGAATACAACAACCTGTATCACACTACAGGTTATCACTATGCTACTAAAAATAGAATTAGTATCACTATCTTACTAAAAATAGAACAGCGGTTTTTCCAATGATTCAAGCAAGTTTTACGCCACTATGCGCGAGAACATCAAGACGACGTTACGTCATACAAACAAAACAAGTAGATCAGACCAATAAACACCAACACCTTAAAACTACATGTACATTTTCCTGCTGCACTTTATCAAGAAATAATATGCTTTATTGAATGTGTATGCAATAGCAATGCAAATATGTCTATGATCCTTGATCTGGCATTTACCTACTCGAGGTGATACAAAAATTCCAGAACACATTACTCTAATAATAATCCTATTTTATCGTTGAAATTTCTACTGATATTTTTAAAAAATCCACACTTGTTTTGGACTGTCCAATGATATTTTTTTATAATTTCGGGACGGTACAACGTGCAATAGCAACATTAAATATGGTACAATTACGTGGTACAAATACGAACCGCTGATTGGACTGTAAATGTAGGTATATAATAATTCATTTTATGGCTTTAATATTACCGGGACACACAGCAATCTTGACTTTTTAAAATCTCCAGGCGTCCCATTAGTTTTCCTACATAAGGCCAGTTTTTTTTATTATTAGGTTAACCGATTTTTCTGGAAAAATGAAGGGTAGGAGGAGGGAATAAAAAAAAAAATCATGAAAACATACCCACAAAGGCGTCTAAAAGAAAAAAGATTGTGTAATAGTATTAAATGACTTTAATCTTAGTTTCAAGGTAACAGGTCAATTAAAAGGCAATCTATTATGGTTTATTTTGATTATTTGTTGCAAGCTTCATGAAATTTCACCTTGTGGTCTTCTTATAAACTGTTGTACAATGTATGCAGACAGACAAACTGACGTATAGAAAACCCCAAACCATGTATTAAAGTCTCAAATTAATTGTGCATTCTGGCTAATCAAAATATCTGTCCCATTCAAGCCAGTTAATTTTTTTTTTTTTTTTAAATTTTGTATTTTTTTTAAATTTTGTATTTATTTTTTTTGATTTCGGCAATAATTTCGGTCGGCGGGTCGGTAAACCTAAAAATTAAAAAAGTCTGGCCTAACTCATATTTGTTCAGTCATTAATATTAATTACCAGAATAGATAAAAGCAATTTTTTTTACATATTACTATCTATATAATATAGTGCACCCATAATATATTTAAACCTATGGTAGAATTAATAAGACAAAAAAATGGAAATCAACATTTTGTTTAATTATAATGCAAGCTGGTTTAAAGTCAAAATGACGCTGGATAAATAAATCAAGACTCGTATTCAAATGCTTGATAAACTCTTCAAGATGGCCGTGTGTCCCTTTAAAGGCACTGGATATAAATTAATCTGGTTTCAATCAACTCAATATTAATCCATAGACATTATGCTGTGCAATCAAGGGAGCTAACTGTTACAATTTTAGAGGAAACTGTCAACCAGAGTTATCCAACATAAATTCAAAACCTAAGAATGCATGGTGTTTTTAGGTCATTTTCAGCACATTTTAGGTTATATATGATAGTCGATTTTTAGTGGTGGAAGCAGACCACCAACATTTTCCTGGGTAGAACCAGTACTGTGTACCTCCCGCCATCCGTAATAATTGAAACCCATTACGTGGTCCCGCCTTAATACCATTAAGCGATGAGAAAGCTTACATTAGCAGGATTTTATAACGGATTTTTTGACAATAAAACATGTTTAAAAATAGTTTTTACCTTAAAAATACAATAACCTGTTTAACATTATCTATCAAATGTTTTAATTTTACAATATGCAAACTTTTTAAGCTGAAATTCAGGTTTTGTTTCAACCCCAGCCAACCCCGTTTTTGCTTCTTGGAGAAGGGGTTGGATGGGGTATGAACGTTAATACTCGGACCACATAATGTTAAGAATATAGTCGCATACTTAAAGGACTTATTTCCCAATGCTACTAGCTCGTTATAGAAAAATCATGGAAAGCTTGCTTATAATTTGAGGCCCGCTTGTATTGTTTCTTCGTTTTGCATTCTTATATTGAATATTATCCACAGTACAGCTTAATATAAGACACTGAACTTTAATTTTAAGAAGGAAAAACACAAGTAAACAAAATATATACAAAACCCTTTTTAATAACTCTTTTTTTGTTTTTAGATCAAAAATAAAACCAAAACACACTTTAATACTATTTTATTGCATATATGTTACAATATAAGTATTAAACATCGCAATACTACTAGCAACATATGCAAATGGATTGAACTACACGTTATTACAACATAAGTTACAGTTCTCTCCATAATTAATGAAAAGTCTGTTTTAATCCAAAAATTTCATAGGGCAGACCCCATGATCAGTGAGTGATTCAAACATTCAAACTGTGAATAACATCATTTGTTCATGAAAATACATTATCTCCCCGCACTCCCACGCCCCCACCCCTCCCCTCAAATACAAATAGGCTCGAAATAAGTCCTCTACAAAATGCTCTATCAGCTGCTCTCTAGCAGCTGCCCCATTAAAATAAGCTTATCCATGCTGACTGAACTGTAGCACACTGATTATTACATTCAAGTAGAACATATACTGAAAGGAAAACGAAACGCATCATGAGTATTTCCATTATATATTGTATGTTTAATATGCTACTGCTAATCGAATGGTACAGGGCGACATTAGGCCTATCCTTTCGGAAAGAAGGTTCAGCACCAAACACACCAACGGTTACCCCTTTAAAGTTTCATTATCAACAGAATGCGCATTTGGCTCAAGCAGGTGAGCAAACTTATGCTTTAAACGTTGCATTCTCTTAACATTAAACACAATACTGAAATGGCTTGACACTTCAACATTTATGAATGTCGTGAAACAAAGTATAGTTTGATTAAAAGGTCTACCACATGACAGAGTTGTCCTTTCTGTAATTTGTTGTAGCCCCTTTTTCTACAAAACACTTTGAGATATAGAATTAGGTGTATAATAATAGTGTAGTAAGAAAGGGGTTTTTAAAAGTCATTGTTTAACAATCTGAAATTCCCTTATTTTGACATAATCAGGGGCAATAACCATACTGCACAGTCATGTCCATTCAAACAGAGTTGATGAAAATTAGAAGCTGTTTACTGAAATTATTGTGTAAAAACGCTGAAATTCCTTTATTTTGGTTTTCGACCCTGCACAAGGTTTTATTGTTATAAAATGTTGACCTGGTTTAGTAAAGACAGTATGAAATACGAAGGCCCTAAAGCATTCAAAGGGCGTTCGTTAAGTCTGTTTCTCATAATCAGTTATATCTGGTATTTAAATTTGTCAGAGCTTTTCTTTTTTACTATAAATGTGTTGACCAAATATTTAGTAGAAAAAAGCTGGAAGATATAGTCCCCAGCATTCACAAGGCTAAATATAGCATTTGTCCAATAAATCAAGGGCAGTAACTCCATTTGGTTTCTCATCAAATCTAGCTGGTTTTTGGTAAAGCTTGGAATATATTACAGAAGTTATATAAGGCTTTAATATTAAAGGCATTGGATATGAATTAATTGATCTGGTTTGGATCAACAATAAAATACTAATACATTACGCTGTGCAATCAAGGGAGCTAATTCTTATAACTTTAGAGAAGTTAACAAGGCAGAATATAGTAAAAAAATGTTATAAAAACAAGAACTGTAACTCTGCTGTTTTATAACATTCAAACTTGACTCAGCTTTCATGAATATTAAGACTCTGACAAAGTTTGGTAAAGATCAGTTATAAAATGAAGCTGCTAGTGAGTAATAGCAATAAAAAGTTAATGGACGACAGACGGACGGATGATGACAGATAACTCGTCATTGCGTAAGCTCGCCAGTCCTTTAGTTATACTCTTGTCACAGGGTCAGAATAGCAAGCAAGACTATTAACCCTTAACCCGCTAAGCATGACTATAATAGCCTTTGCGTCCATTGTAAACACAGATCAGCCTACGAGTAACTCGCAGGCAGATCAGTGTTAACAATGTCTGCATTCCCTCAAAACACCCCTTTCCACCCCTTTGTCACATATATGGAATGGTCTTAATTCAAAGAGAGAACAGTCCATTATATATATATATATATAGTGGGTTAAGGGTTAAAAGTCAAGCATATGCTCTACTTGAAGGAACATTATGGTTATCCTTTATTCCTGAATTTTCACAAATCATTCACTACACACTGACCATTACAAAGTGACATTTTTGTATTGTACTGGCGACTTAATCCATGAACAAACAACACTATATAACAATACACTGTGAAAATATTTTCTGTCTGAAGTACTAAATCTGAGCGCTGATCAAAAGTAAGCACCCGGGTGACTGAATTAGGAATTCAAATACTTGTCAATATATTAAGAATGTTTCAAATCTTGTGTAAAATTAATTGTATGTTTATAAAACCCAGGGAGAAATTGCATGTTTATGAAAGGATTTGTGATTTTAAATATGTAAAAACTGTAACAATATTATGTTTACGGCTCATTAAAATGATATTACTAACCTACTTCAAAAATAATTACATGCACCATTAGACTGAACTTCCATTTAAAAGAAGGCATGTTCCAGAGAACACTTGTAAGTTATTTAGGGATGATTAGGGCAGAGATTCAACATGCATCAGTTCCTGGATACCTATTTATCACATAACATGGCTTCTGGGAGTGTAATAAAGCCATGACTTATTTCTCGTAAGGCCAAAAAAAAAAAAATAGGTTTGTTTCCTTTGCATGCTCTGAAAAAAATAGGGTTGGTCGATAGGCAATTATTGTTTTTTGGAGCAAGATATTGTGAGATTCTACATGTATTTATCTCATAAATCCCATACAAGTTGATGATACAACTGAAAGTTTCTCTGTGATGTCAGTTTACCTCGATAGATTGTGATAAATCATTGTTCAGAACAAATTTAAAAAAAATAATTTAAAAAAATATTTTTATTTTTTATTTTTTCATAAAAAGTTTTAGGATCGGCCCCTTAAAAATAGGGTCGGCTGGGCCACCGGAAACACAGGTTTTTTTTTTTGTTGGCCTAATACCCTAGTGTATTACTTATGCAAATGAGGACTGAATCACTGTGTTTGTATACAGTAAAACATTTAATCCCAATTGTTTGCATGATATATCATACGATACGTTCAGACACCTTAACTATTTATCATTTTTTGAAATCTTACTTTATAAAATGCTGGTCAGTCACATTAAATTTGATTTAAGCCTAAGGTGTCGCATTATTTGTAGAGTGAACGCGTTACAGCCACGTAATGTAGCTGACGTCATGAAAACAACAAAACGACGTCATAATTTCTTTTACAAATTGCTGCCATATATAATGTAAATTGACAACATTAAAGTAAAACTATCACATTGATGATGTGTTATGTGATAAACAGACATTCGTGACTGTGTATTATTGACTTTAATAAACTCGTTGGATAAAAAGACAGGATACTATCATTTTATCCAACTCCTTTATTAAAATCAATAAAACAGAGTCACGAATGTAAGATCCTCTCTATATTCCTATGCATCCGTTTGTGGTGGCTCTAAATAACCTAATATCAGGTGTTGATGAGGTGTTAAACAACGCATCAATTGAGGCAAAGAATTAGATCAAATGGAATGCCACAGATGTTACAATATAAACATTTTCATTTCATGGTATTAAAGAGGGTACACCAGGATTTTCATGGGGATCCAGTGGTGCAACTTAATATTGTCAATTAATGATAATTGAAATACTGACATTTTCTAATCTAAACACAATAAATGACGCCTAATTCATTTGTACATTAACATGGTGCTCGAACACCATAGTTCGATTGATAGGACATTTTATCATTGGAATATTGGACACCCTTTAAAATCTACCAAAGTTCATCATCTGATGGAATCTAAGATGGCTTAATAGAAAACACAACTGTCATAACTAAGGTGTGACTGCCAGATAGACGGTCAGACAAGCGAAAACTATATATTATAATGTACATTCTTTTCAGCGTCTTTGCATAAAAAAGAAAGAAGTCGATATGTGAACCAATGTTTATATACAAGCTGTAATAACCTGAATATTTCCCCCCTCATGCCCCTCCCCACTGTAATAACCTGAATATTCCCCCTCCCACCCCACCCCACCCGAAAATCAAATTTAAGTATATATATTGTTATAAGCAGGACTTCCGTTAACTGGCGTACGGCCTTAAATTCCGTCCAAAAATCATAGTTGTACGGCGAAAATTAACATCAAAGGCGTACAGTGTACTTCCAAAAACTTCAAATTACGCTGCGAATCTTTACTACGGACGTCCCATAATTTGTGTAAATTACCGATTATAGCCCCGCCCATCTAATCTAATTTCATTTGAGACAGCTGAGGTAACAAGTTGTGAAGCAATTAACACTCAGTGGAGCCTGTAATTGACAGATAAAACCGGTTTTGTCCAGTTTTATCAAGGGTCACACACGTGGCTGGCGTAAGGAGAGTTTTAATGAGATAATTGGCCTAGCCGCGCATTTCACAAAATGAAAGAAGCAGTATAATCTCCACGCCAAATTGCTTAATTTATATTCATTAACCACAAAGTTGAAACTTCTTACACACAACAGCTTATACTTTTTACGCTTTTTCTTTTATATTTGTGTGTCATTTTTCAATGTATTTATCAAAGTAACAAAGAGAAACGATGTATTGATAGACAGACAACATGTAATAATCTCTAACCTAGGGGAAAGAACTCTTCTCGAATGGAGTCTGAACAAGGAAGTGAAAATATCACTGGCAAAAACGATCGAATGCTTTGATAATAAATTAAAGAAACTGATACATTTACTCCTACACTTGACAGTTTTACTTACTTTTCATTACTGTATGCCGATTTAAAAGCTTTCCTGGACGGATGAATTGAAAACTGTTTGCAAAATGTAATTCACTGTATAAAACCTGTGGGTGGGGTATGGCACGCAAAGGCAATTTTTTTATATAATGATGTCATCAAATATTTTCTTTTACAAACATATCTATGATCATAAATATCCTTTTTTTAACACTTTAGATTCCCCTCCCTTACCCCACCCACCCCAAACACCACGCGGAATCATTGACTCGACTGAGTATGAATGCCATGACCAAACACTGGAACTTCCTAAATTTTTCCCATGAACTTCCAAATTTGATATGCAGGAAGTTTAAACTTCCTAAATTTGTACCTTAGTGGAAGCCCTGTATAAGTGTGCCCCCTTGACATTTTGCATAGTGCCCAGACTGCATAATGCCCAGACGGCATAGTGCCCAGACGCCCCTATTAGGAGAACTATGGTATTTCAATATTACACAGATTAAATTATTAAATACAATTCCATCTAGTATAATATGGGTGTAGGTTTGATGTAGTCCTTTAAGTTATTAAGAGTTTCACAGTCAATTGCCATCCATCACTGATATCTCCACCTTCTAATATACTGGCCTATATTTATACCCAAACTCATTATATACATCATTGACACCAAGTGTAAATTACACAAATCGATTATAATATTTATAACAAAAATAATGAGTGCATTGTGTTTTACTGTTCAGTTTAATAGGTAGTATAAAGATAGACAAAATTAAAATGGCTGAGCTGAGACCAGGTATTTCAAGTAAAATTAATTCTGATATTGCACAAAATATTCCAAAGACAATTTCATACTTTTTTTTGCGAACATTCAAACCCATCCTAAACCAGATGATGTCCTGTGACCGGCAAGGCTCTAATCCACCCCAGACCAGATGATGTCCTTGGACCCAGAGACAGGCAAGACTCAAACCCGCCCTAGACCAGATGATGTCCTGTGACCCTGTGACAGGCAAGGCTCAAATCTGCCCTAGACCAGAAGATGTCCTTGTACCCTGTGGCAAACAAGAGAATCAAACCCACACTAAACCAGATGATATCATTGGACCCTGTGACAGGCAAGAGATTCAAACCCACCCTAGACCAGAAGATGTCTTGTACCCTGTGGCAGACAAGAGATTCAAATCCACTCTAGACCAATAGATGTCCTCGTACCCTGTGGCAGACAAGAGATTCAAACCCACCCTAGACCAGAAGATGTCCTTGTACCCTGTGACAGACAAGAAATTCAAACCCAGACTCTAGACAAGATGTCCTTGTACCCTGTGGCAGACAAGAGATTCAAACCCATCCTAGACCAGAAGATGTCCTCGTACACTGTGGCAGATAAAATATAGACCAGAAGATGTCTTTGTACCCTGTGGCAGACAAGAGATTCAAACCCACCCTTAGACCAGAAGATGATCTGGTACCCTGTGGCAGACAAGAGATTCAAACCCACCCTAGACCAGAGGATATCCTTGTACCCTGTTGTAGACAAGAGATTTAAACCCATCCTAGTTGAATGCTGTTGCTCATTAACACAGTATAGGTTATTTAAAGCCGCCCCAGAGAGAGGGGAAGGAGATGTCTTTGTACCCTGTGGCAGACAAGAGATTCAAACCCACCCTAGACCAGAAGATATCCTTGTACCCTGTGACAGGCAAAGGATTCAAACCCACCATATTCTTGTACCCTGTGACAGGCAAAGGATTCAAACCCACCATATTCTTGTACCCTGTGACAGGCAAAGGATTCAAACCCACCCTAGACCAGATGTGCTTGTACCCTATGGCAGACAAGAGATTCAAACCCACCCTAGACCAGAATATGTCCTTGTACCCTGTGACAGGCAAAGGATTCAAACCCACCATATCATTGTACCCTGTGACAGGCAAAGGATTCAAACCCACTATAGACCAGATGTGCTTGCACCCTATGGCAGACAAGAGATTCAAATCCACCAGAGACCAGAAAATGTCCTTCGACCTTATGGCAGACAAGAGATTCAAACCCACCCTAGACCAGAAGATAATCATATCCTTGTACCCTGTGGCAGACAAGAGATTCAAACCACCCTAGACCAGTAGATATCCTTGTACCCTGTGGCAGACAAGAGATTCAAACCCATCCTAGACCAGAAGATGTCCTTCGACCTTGTGGCAGACAAGAGATTCAAACCCACCCTAGACCAGAAGATATCCTTGTACCCTGTGGCAGACAAGACTTTAACCCATCCTAGACTACATGATACCCTCGGACCCAGTGACAGACAAGAGATTTAAACCCATTGTAAACCAGATGATGTCCTATGAAACTGTGATAGACAAGATTCACTCATCCTAGACAATATTCAACACCTTCAAAACCAGGAAACTTGTGTAAAAGTGCTCGACTATCTGCAGCAAGTCTGAACATAATTATAAAAATGTCTTCTTCTGATGGATGTCTTTCTTTAGACACAATGCAAGTTTTTAATACTAAGTATGACATAAAATACACATAAACACTTAAACCCTTTCAATTGAATCTATTAATGCACTGAATTACTGAATCTATTAATGCACTGAATTACCTCTCCAAGTAATAAATAAATATTGACAATTATATAATTACGAATCATTTCTTGTTGGCTATGAAGGTATGATCCTTTAAATACCTGGTATGTGTCGGTTTGTCAAAACGTAAATAGGTTCAAGTACAAAGATTTAGTGTTATATATAGTCACTTTAAAGAGTGCATGTTGAACATAGGGCAAAATTCAAACATCTAAGAAAACCCTAAATGGCCGTAAATCGGCTTTTTCTAGCAAAAATCAAAAATGTTGAAAATATTCCAGTTGTGTCAATAAAAATTTGAATTCACCATAGATTTTGAATGAAATCGGACTTAACCCTTAACCCGCTACATATATATAATGGACCCCATTCTTTATTTGAATTAAGATCATTCCATGAATGTGACAAAGCAGTGACTTAGGGAAAATGACTGATCAGCAGCGTAAACCCTGATCAGCTTGCGAGTTACTGGCAGGATGATCTGGGTTTACAATGGGCGCAAAGGCTCTTATAGTCGTGCTTAGCGGGTTAAGGGTTAAAATGCTCAAATTAACCCTGATGCAACCTAGGATACAGAACAAATTACTGTGCAGGATGAATTTCCTTGTAAATAATGAATAATTTTTAGGTTCATTCATTTTGTTTTGGCTTATAAAGGCTTTATAAAGATATATTTGTAATATATGATTGTATGCCCCCTCCTCCCCCTTTTATTTTTTACTTATTCAAGGGCCACAACTCCCAGGTTTCAGGGGCAATAAGACTGGTTATCAAACTTGACCTAGACATTATGACAATAAACATTCTGACCAAGTTCCATGAAGACTGGATTTTAATTACTAAAGATATTGTGCAGAAGCAACCATTTTTTGTTTTTAACTTTCTACCAATACAAAGATCATAACTCTGGTGTTTCTGAAGAAATCAGACTAGTTAACAAATTTCGACATAGACTTTGTGACTATAAACATTGTGACCAAGTATTATAAAGATTTAATAACAATTACTCTACTTAAGACAGTGGAAACCAAAAATCGGATCGACCTTCATACCCACCAACAAGTGTAAAGCAATATACTCCTCCCACCTGCCCCCCACCACCACCCCACCCCACCTCCCCTCCACCCCCACAAACCCCTTCTTCTTCTAAAAAGGAGCAATCTATGCTAATCACCACTGGCTGTAGTGAAGGAGATTTTTAAATAGCAGCCAACTATTTTACATAGATGCTCACAATAACTACTAAACAAGAAAGTGACTGCATTAAAACAAAGTCAAGATCCTACAATTATAATACAGTTTAAAAGATATGTATTTACTAGTATCCATAATCTTATAAGTTTAATTGAAACAAGTAATTTTGCATTATGGCACAATCTACCAAAAACCTGCATGAAGTTGGACAGAAAACGTTAATGGCTAATCTTAAATAAAGTAGTCTTGCATGATTTTGGGAAAACACAAATATAATAATGGATAACACACATGCCCATATCTAATATCTATTAAAACAAAAGATTATCAGAATTAATCAAAGTTGAATATTGATCTACAGGTTATATATCAGATGAACCAGGCATCTGCCACCTACTACAGATATACAAGATATACATCAATCAGAAGATTGTGAATGAAAACCCTCCAACATTCCATCTGGACATTGTAGACAAGATTTATTGTAGTTTCAAGTACCTTATTTCATTCCTTTAAGAAGTTTAAATGTACGTTTTGATCCACATCGAAACTAACATAGGGCGCAAAAATCTATAAGATAAAAGTGAAATGCATTTGAAAGAAAAACATTTGAAAGCATATTGGTTGGCCATTAAAACCAAGCCCTATATAGGTAAATGACCACGTGAAACAACAGGCTTTATGGTAGGTTTCTATGTGTACAGATCCAGGAATTGCGATTGGGTTTGACCTTTAAAAACCAACTTCTAAATCTTAGCAACATGCCTGCACACATGCATGCATGCACACACGCACGCTCACAAGATCTTCTGTTGGTTTCTATAGGTAGCGAGGGTAGGGAGAGTACATGCTTCAACCAAACCTGGAAATGTATTTGTCACTAAATCCATTCTGTGAGAGAGAGTACATGTATATACTTGTTTTACAACCAAATGGTGTGAGTAAGTGCTGCAACCAAACCTGCATGGGCCTGTATCTGTCACTAAATTCATTCTGTCAAAGAGAGTACTAGCTTTACAACCAAAGGTTGCAAGTTAGTGCTGCATCCAAACCTGCATGAGCCTGGGTCTGTCACTAAATCCATTCTGTCAGAGTACCGGCTTTACAACCAAAGGTTACAAGTTAGTGCTGCAACCAAACCTGGTCTGTATCTGTCACTAAATCCATTCTGTCAGAGAGACTACCGGCTAAGATTGCAAGTTAGTGCTGCAACCAAACCTGCATGAGCCTGTGTCTGTCACTAAATCTATTCTGTCACGGAGAGTTCTGGCTTTACAACCAAAAGCTGTAAATTAGTGCTGCAACCAATTGTCCCGTGTGTGTGTGTGTGTGTAATTCTAAGGTTTATAGTCCGTCCGCCAACGAACACGTCAAGGTATACCTGACGCGATGGGCACAATAGTGTCTGGACTTTTAAAGGTGTAATTTTGAATTTTGAAACTGATATAGACCTTGCCAACAGGTCTGTTTAATGCCTAAATATGTGCTAAAAGCGGTGTCAACAACAGCGGTTAATTCAACCTAATTTCGTGTATTGACACCTAACCAATTGTCCCTAAGATAGGTAAAAAAAAAAAAGAGTTGTTCCCTCTACAGATGATCGATCACAAATTTTCAACTGATTCCCAACACTACAAGACTGATAAATCTTTATTTTGTCTAATCAATAATTTAGATAACGATGGTGAAGATAGCATTTATAGAACATTATTCTTGAGGATAATTGCATCACGATAAAGAAATACAAGCATCCCATCTGTTGAGGAACTGCTGCTCAGGTTCCATATTCTTGTTATTTGTTTGAATGGTGTTTTATTTCAATTTTAAATAGCACATGATAGGTCATATATGACGGACGACTGTTTTGTGGTAGAGGCAGACCACTCCATTTTATCTGGGTAGAACCAATACTGTATACCTCCCGCAATCCATACGAAACCAAAAGAACCGCTGCGGGTTCAAATCCCATTGGGAACTCGACTTGTATGTGAGAAAGTGTTGATTCTTACGGATGGTGGGAGGTGTACAATACTGGTTCTACCCAGGAAAAGTGGATGGTCTGCCTCCACCACAAAAAATCGACCGTCATATATAACCTTACATGTGTTGAAAAGGACGTAAAACACCATACAAACATAAGAATCTACGCTTTCTCACCTGACAAGTTGAGCTCACAGTGGGATTCGAACCTGCAGTGGTGAGAGGTGAAGAAGTTTTAGACACAGCGTCTTTACTATCCCAACCACAGAGAGAAAACTCTTTATTTAATGACAGCAATGGGTCAATTTAATTTGCGTCTCAAATTAGCCAGATTTAACATGTAATCCTACTTTTACATCTGAGGCATGTGGATGAAAGACTGGTTTACAGAATAATCTCAAGTGTTCTTACTAAACAATCACTTGTAATTGATAAACAAATAAACAATAAAATCACCAACACCAATCTTAACTATTACATTTCGGAAGAGATGATAATATTATCCTTGCTCAAATAACCTGGTCATATATTAACAAAGTTAGATAATAAAGGTACAAAGGGAGACGATAAAACAAAGGCTGATAAATAGCATAGAGGAATAATGCGCATCATTCGGACTGAATTGTTTACAATTACATGTTTGAGTCTAAAAGTCCATTAGAATGGCAAATATGAACCTTTACAATGCTCCAGGCCAAAATAATGCCTTGCAGTTTGCATTTGTTTGCAATAAATCAACGTAAAAGTTACGATATTTGTTTCTAAAAATTCACAAATGTATATCAAATATCAAAATCTATCATTGTGAAATTCACAATTTAAATGTTACGGCCTAAAACAGGAGCATTCAGGGAATGGTTGATTGGATCAAATGGTCGCACAAGAAATTCCTTAATTTTTTGAAAAATGCTTAAATACAAATCATTCACAATCTTGACCACATGCTCAATTCGAGCATTTTTATTGAACGCCTGCAAAACCGGAAATCATCCACCTTATACTCTCGGTATTGCCAAAGCAATGTAGCTGTGGGACTCCCGGGCATACAATGCAGCTGTGAAGCTCCCGGGCATGCTTCAGCCTTGGATTCTGTATTCTAAGGATCACTTAATGAATGCCATCTTCTGGATGGTATAAATATGTTTGGTTGTAAACTTGATAAAGGTTTAAATACTGGGCTTCTATACCTGAATAATAAATAATCTCGGGAGTAAGACTACATTATTTGTATAACCAAAACTTCTTTTTCAATACATGTATAACGTCTTACAAAGTTGTAAAATTACACACCGCTCAAACATACAATGGCGTGGATAAGCGAGCTAAACCCATTTTCACCTCGTATTCTCCTGCCAGTAACTGTTTGACTTTTACTTACACCAATGATAAGCTTATCACAAAATGCTAATTTAAGTCACATCGTGGAACCGGTCCAAGATTTCAGTAAAACACAAAGATATGCTCCCACTGGGGCATCGATTAGGTGACTTCAGTCAAATATTGATGTAAAAGTGATGGCATTTTAATGATAACAGACAAATATTGTCAATGATTTGATCATCAGAACATTGAGGAGAAACAGTTTCAGTATTTTAAGGCATTTTAAAGAGAGACCAGACTATTACTCGGAGTTTAGTCTTGTCAATCCCACATTTGCTGAATGTGGACAACCTCAAAATGTGATGGAAAACAAGAGAAGGTGTAACAGCCACATGGTTATGCATGTCCAAAAATTGGGAAGGGGCACACGCCTAAAGGTAAATGGGAAACAATCATGCAATTTTCGGAGGAATATTTTGAAAATTGTTATGCAAGCTTAAAGAAAAGTAATAAAGGGCAGCACTGTGCATGCTTGATCTATTCAATATTTTAAGTAGTTTTACCGGAGCTACCGGTTAGAAATACTTAGTGGATTTGAACCAGCTGACAGTCCCATGTAATGGAATCAGCAAAAGTACCAGAAGTACCCAAAGAATCCATTTTGAAAGTAATATTAGGGTAATTCCCCAATTCCTCTTTATGCTCTCCCTGGGAGCAGTTCTAAATAATCCAATGTATTTATGAGCCATGAGACAAACAGTAAAATAATCGGGCCAACTCTTAAATACAGAGACAAGCACAGCCTATGTCTAATCAGTAACAACAATATTGAATTGTGAATGATTTAAGAGTCTTCTGTCTAAAGAAATGTTTTCGATAATTTAATCCACTATTAATTTATTAACGCCACAATATCTCCCATTGCAGACATTTAAACTGACTCTCTTATCACATATTTAGTTATATAACATAAATTCTAATGCCTAATAAATATTATCAAATTGTATGATAAGGTGACTTTAAATCATTTCCTTATCTTCCTTTCAGTAGTCTGCAAATTTGTGCAAATGGGAAAGACATAATTTGCTTAAATTAAAATTCAAGACAAGAAAATACTAGAACTATCACTGAAGGTGATGAATACCCCTGCTTAAATTCTAAGTCAAACAAAGGGCCATAATTCTGTACTAAATTAGGCAATCAACAATGGGTGATGTAGGGGAACATAAGGTCATCAGTTGTTATGTGTATATGAAGTTTGGGAACAACCCATTCAAAACTGTTTGAGGAATGCAAGTAATAAAAATGTGTTGCGTGATGAGACGGGACAAATTATGTGTTACGCGACGGGACGTCCGACGTTATATACAGACAATGTGATTCCTATATAGCCCCCACTTCACTTTCTGAAAGTGGGAGTATAATTAATTAATGTCTAATTCATGAAATGAATCCATGAATGTTTCTTTAGTAATTGTACATTTAATTGTTATAATTCATTACAATTATGGGGGAAAAAAATCTTCAAAATTCTCATTTTTCTTAATATGTCATTTAGAACACAAACGATTTGACTAATAACTCTGAATATAAATATGTGTCCGGTTTCAAATCTTAAAAAAAAATTGTTTAGAGCTCTATAATAGAGAAAACACTTTTATTTATTACTGGTATGTCTAATTCTCTGGCATATCATGTCTAGTGTATATTCACACAAAGAGATTCACCATTCAAGTATTGTAGATTTTAAACAAAACTCTTTTTTTTATTGTAAACCAAAACAAACGAACATGAAAGAATTGGGGACATGCCATTATACCAGCTGACTTATTTAAACTGGTAAATAAATAACATGGCATTCATCTCATAATTGGACCTGGCACAAAATGACAAACTTTCAATCTATTTATTCCAATACTAACATTCTTTGTGTAAGGAAACTTACACTGGTGGTTTGATTTTTTTTCATATATCTGGGGTAATGGTAGCTGCACATCTCAAACGGGAAATGCATACCCATTCTCACATAACTTGAATAACGGTAGCTGACATTTCAAATGGGAAACTTATACCCATTGATAACGGTAGCTCACATCTCAAATGGGATTACCTCGGACAACTGTAGTAGTACATTTCAAATTCGAAATTTATACTCTTTCTTATATAACTCGGATAACGGTAGCTGCACATCTCAAACGGGACTGACTCGGACAACTATAGTAGTACATCTCAAATGGTCAACTTATATTGGTGTTTTGAATTAAACCATTGAAAAATGTATCACATTTTTTCGGCATCTATGCAGTTTTAAACACCAGTACTAAGTAAACGATAATTCCATAATGCGTTTTAGTGCTTTAAGGAATTAACAATGACTTTACCAAAATGTAATGATCATTATTAATATCATTACAGTATCATTTAAAGGTTTTTATAACTAACCAAAGATTAAAATCATCATGTTTGCAGTAATACATATTTTACATAAATCCTGCCTTCTAAAACCACCTCCAATTTACATTTGTAAAACCATGCACATTTACCTTTAACATGTGAGAAATACCAAATAGTGAATACAATCAGAAACATTTTTGATGAATTAAATAACCCTGGTCTATATAAATATTATACTGGTTTTATGTGTGTAAATTCAATTGATTTGTAACAGAATCCCTGTCACATAACAGAATGCTCAGTCACACACAGCCTTCAGTACAGATTTTATGACTCCCTGGCATGAAATGTAGGCTGATAAGTTATTGTATTAAAACTTCTTGATTTAAAATATACCTGTTTATAGCTGCAGTTACTTGACAGCATTCAGTTTATATACTGAACAAGGGTAAAGAAATGGGTAACTTGATGTGTATGATCCGTTCTTGTAAATTATTTTGAGGTAGTTTTGAGTTTGAACAAAACGATACATACAGTGGTTGCAGTCATGAATACTCAAGCGGGTATGTGAATATGTTAATAATTATGCAAATTCATTTTCAGGTAGAGGCATCAAAAACAATCAGAATGGCTTCCAAAAAATGTAGCAGATACAATTTAGCAGTCATAAAGACAAAGAAATTGAAACGACAACTTCAACCCTCCAGTATCAATATATAAATAAAACAAATCATTATTTGCTTAGCAAAGCCCCGTGTGGTTCCTGGGGGCCCCCATTTGGTCACGGGGCAAAAAAATAGGGCCACTGCAGATCCCTTTGGAGGGGTAGGCAGAGGGGTAGAATCCCCCCAAATTCATGTTCATTTTATCATTTTTTGTTCATGTTCATTAAAGGTCTTCATCATGATCCCTGCATTGTTTCAGGTGCCATCTCGCTCACATCAAAAGAGCAGTGGCAGAAAAACAATAAATGTGGCTCCAGCGTAAATGGAGTTTCTGCGATAAAATTTGCAAGAACTCTGCAGTTCAGGGTGAGAAGGTTCTAGGCCCATTTTCCATATTTTATCTCGATGTACATGGAGAATGAGCCTGGCGTGTTCATGCCTGTTAGGCGCCATATAACCTTTTCATGTGTTGGTGCGCCTTAAAACCCAATTCAATTCAATTGTTTAGCAAAAAATTCACCCAAATCCCACCTTGGCACACTTACCACAAAATGCAGAATGTACAGTAAAAATTGTACAGAAATTGTAAATGTTTATTTACTACTTTTAAGGTATAAAAAAAAACTTACAAAAAGGTCCCTTGCAGGTTCACTCATGGCCGATGAAGATCTTGACTTTGTTTCTGACTGGAGCTCCTTTATAATGGTCAGCGGAGACGCCACATTTCCATGCAGATGGCTCAGCGGTCCGGGTGTTACGGCGGGGGATGCCAACAAATTGTTTATATGCATATTGACTTCATCAAACTTGAGCTCACTAGTAGTGGACACTGACCGACTAACCGCTCTGCTTGACGCCTGACTATGTATACTGTGTAGATCTGCAACTAATTCCGAAAAATCCATCTCATCCTCTGAATCACCCATGTTTTCACTTAATGCTTTTTCCGCTTTTTTCAATTTTTCTAAATTCCCCAAAGCTAGTTTTTTAGATTCACCTAAAATCCGCCTCAATTCTGCATCATATTCCTCTTTTATTTGATTGAATTCTTTCTCTTTTCTAGTTTCCTCTGCACACTTTTTCTTATAATCAGCTTCTAGCTTTTCCTTCTCCTTTTTCAGTTTTTCCATTCCTTCATTCATAAGCCTTTCCTTTTCAGCTATAACATGCTTTTCATTTTCTACAGCTAGTTTTATGGCGCTTTCTTTCTCGCGTTTATATTTTGATCGCATCTCTTTTACTTCATCCTCCTTGTATTTGAGGACATCTTGCACTTCTTTATCTTTTTCCTCTATTATACTACTCCTTATATTTTCTTCCAACTGTTTCCTTTCCTTTTCTTGTCTTCTTTTCAGCTTTTGCTCCATTTCGTTGATTTCCGATTGTTTTCTGATTTCGTAAGATTCGCGCATTTCTCTCAACTCTGTTGATTTTTCTTTATGAGCTTTCTTACTTTTAGCCTTTTCAAGGTCAAGTTCACTTTTCATTCTGGCAATTTTACGTTTGTAGTCATCGATGCTATATCTGTGCTCTCGATCGCGTTTTCGCCCCTCGGACTTAGAGCTAAATGTACTGGTTGGAGTCGAAGCACGACTGATATCGTTAGCGTCAAATTCATAATCATTTTCTCTGGAGTATCTATAGCCAGATGAGGACTGTTTTCTTCGACTTGATACCTCCATTCTGATTATAGCTAGATGTGTGTCTTTATATCGCAGGTTACTTGCAAGGAGCTGTCATTATACAGTGGTCACACAATCCTGAAGCAAAAAAAAAAAACATTTTTGAAAGTAGCTATAGGTAACTAATATCTCAAAAATATATGTGAAATACAGAACTAACTCCATTTAGATTAGAATTTATAAATTTTTTAGCCCATTTTAACACTCCGGTAAAATTTAACAATTCTTGTGACTGGGTTTGTAAGATGTGCATGTCCAGCGTTATTACTATTTCTGCCCTAATTAATAAGACAACAATGACACAAGTGGTCTACAATGACAGAAGTGGTCTACAATGACAGAAGTGGTCTATTGTAGTTGTTTTATCACTGACTGTAGTATTTCCTGTGTTCGATAAAACAAAATTCAATCTGAACCTGTAAGTATATAGACAATGAGGTAACTACAAATTGGTTCATTGTAGCCATGTTTGCCAACGTATTGATTTATGGCAGTTTAGAGTAAAATTAAAGAGCACTCAAACACAATTGACATTAGCATAAAAAGGGAAACACCTCTCTATTATAGGTGAGCAGTGAAAACCTATCGTCAAGTATGCATACCAGGGCATACCTGCCAACAATTATCTATTGAATATTTTAAAAAAGCTTGAGACTTTTACGATTTAAGGGCGGAATATTTGCATGATCTGAATACCATGACATATTTGTGCAATTTTAATTTTGATAGTTTACCACATGGTAATATGCTTGAGACAATAAGCATAGAAATAATCTCTTTTAAAAAAGGCTATGACACGTTTTGGAATTTTTAAAACTAGAAATGTGTCCATGGACACACATGCCCCCGCAAAATTGTTAACGCCTAAAAATATGCTCATCTTCAAATGAGATGTAATCAGCATGTAACAGTTCAATCAAAACTATCCACTAAGTTTGGGACACAAGAAATATTTTACACTAATTATTTAAATAACCAAATGCCATATCTTCTGTATTATACATTTATAGTAACAGTGACCTTGACCCCGAGTAACCTAAAGCAATCCCAATCTTCCTTTTGACCCCAGGTTAGCAGGAATTGTACGTAACTCTCAGTCTCCATGTGGTGAACCTTTTTGCTCAGTATATTTTTGATTTAATCAATGACTTTCTCCGCGATTCTGACATTAACCTCCAGACCTGCCAAATCTCCGGATAAAATCGAGATTCTCCGGATTTTTCAGCCACTCTCCGGATCTCCGGATTTAAGTGTACGATCTCCGAGTTTTCCATCAAAACAAAATGCTTAACGACTATACTTTCACAGTTTATCAGCTATTTCCCAAATTGGTCCTGTTGCGTTCCCTGCAAGAGTGTCGAATCAGTTAACGCCTGGTAAGCATTCGCTCCACAACCAAAAGGAGAACAATGAAAATTGAGCGAAAGCCACTTCCGAGACGGAGCAAAAGCGCGGTTTTCTGACATCAACAAACGTGAGTATGATCTATTTTTATTTCTTTAACAAGAACAACAGAAATGTTGTCAAAAATCGGGGAATGTTTCCGTGAAGGCATATTTATATTTCATGTAGAATACAATTTCGCCTTTTAAAAGTGTAAATTATAGTGGCTAGAACTTTTCTCCTGTCGATAGTTGGTACAGGTTTCTCCACAGATCACATTTTCAACTTGTTTTTGGAACCTATTTGCATTCAAGAAGTATTTTGATTGTGAATATCACTCGAATACTGCCCATAAATTGCTTATTTTAAATATAAATATCAAGCAATTTTGATGCACGCCCTCAGTATAAAACATTTTCTCGCTAGCTTCGCTCGCTCGACGCATAATGGCTAATGAGTGGTTTAATTAACACATTGTTAAATCCTTTTATTTGAAAATGGACTTCTTTTATTCATACATGTATGTCCATGTTACTGTAGATAAAATATCAAATAATTTCGATGCACGCCCTCAGTATAAAAAAAATTCTCGCTCACTCAACGCATAATGGCGAATGAGTGGATTAATTAACACACTGTTTTATTTGAAAACACTCTTTTTTACCCTATCAATGCACTACCGCAACCGTTTTATGAGGCTAGAAACACACCCGAAAATTGACCAAAATCTTACGCCCACCCTAAGCTGAAATTCTGGATCCGCCGCTGAACTGCATAAAAGATAAGCAGAGGAAACAATGTCTTTGAACAGTTTCAAACCTAAATCGAAAGTTGAAATAAGAATAGAGATTCTCAGCATATAAAAACGTTTATCTGCCGAGAAAATCCAGCCAGCCAGACAGGTTAATAGCCTAACTTTTAAAGATTTGAAGGAGCTCAATTCAAAAGAAAGTTTGTGCCGCATACACGTATACAATGATACCTAATCCACTGCTAAATGCGTTTTGGGTGAAGAAAAGGTAACAAAATCTACAAAAAGCATCTGTTCATGACGCAACTACATTCGAATCAACATTGTCTAAGTACGTTGCTTGTGGAATTAAACAAGCGTCCGCTCTAACTTATTGACGTTCGCTCTCCCCCCAGCTTGTTTGCTCCCCTACCTCGAGAAAATTTACCATAACTCACTCAGATTAAAACTTCAACATTCAAATTTAGGGCATAAGCAATTTATGGGCGTTATTCAAGTGATATTCACCATCGAAATACTTCGTGAATGCAAATAGGTTCCAAAAACAAGTTAAAAGTGTGATCCGTGGAGAAACCTGCACCATCGACAGGATAAAAGTTCTAGCTGCTATGATTTACACATTTTAAAGGCGAAACTGAATTCTACATGAAGTATAAATATGCCTACATGGAAACACATTCCTTCTATTTTTAAAAACATCTCTGTTGTTCTTGTTAAAAGTAATAAAAGTTGATCATACTCATGTTTGTAGATGAAAACCACGCTTTTGCTCCTTGTCGGATGTGGCTTTCGCTCAATTTTCATTGTTCTCCTTTTGGTTGTGGAGTGAATGTTTACCAGGCGTGAGTTAGGGTCTTCCTTGTAATGCACTTACCAGGCGTGAGTTAGGGTCTTCCTTGTAATGCACTTACCAGGCGTGAGTTAGGGTCTTCCTTGTAATGCACTGACTGAATATACAATTTACACCTAAGGACATAATTAGTTCCTTCAGTGGCATAACGACATGCTGCTGTATACAATGATTATAATTTGTATAAGAATTGACTTTGTATTTGCATTAAGCACGCATCTGTGTAGAAAAGTAAGCGCACTTTCATAAAAAAAACTGTTGTGGTAGAAACTAAACCAAGTCTTTCTATATTTTCTGATCAAATTACTATGCTAGTTAATTATTTTCTATAACTATCGAACAAGTCATCAACTTGTATTAATTGCATAAATAATTTAAATTTGCGCTTTAAAAAATACATTGTAGAGTGTGTGACATAACACCATCACAACAAACACATTCACACCAATACATCGTAGAGTGTGTGACATAACACCATCACAACAAACACATTCACCCCAATGCATTGTAGAGTGTGTGACATAACACCATCACAACAAACACATTCACACCAATACATCGTAGAGTGTGTGACATAACACTGCCACAACAAACACACTCACTCCAATGCATTGTAGTGTGTGTGACATAACACCATCACAACAATGCATTGTAGAGTGTGTGACATAACACCATCACAACAATGCATTGTAGAGTGTGTGACATAACACTGCCACAACAAACACACTCACTCCAATGCATTGTAGAGTGTGTGACGTAACACAGTCACAACAAACACATTCACTCCAATACATTGTAGAGTGTGTGACATAACACTGCCACAACAAACACACTCACTCCAATGCATTGTAGAGTGTGTGACATAACACCATCACAACAATGCATTGTAGAGTGTGTGACATAACACCATCACAACAATGCATTGTAGAGTGTGTGACATAACACTGCCACAACATACACACTCACTCCAATACAGTGTAGAGTGTGTGACATAACACCATCACAACAAACACATTCACACCAATACATCGTAGAGTGTATGACATAACACTGCCACAACAAACACATTCACCCCAATACATCGTAGAGTGTGTGACATAACACTGCCACAACAAACACACTCACTCCAATGCATTGTAGAGTGTGTGACATAACACTGCCACAACAAACACACTCACTCCAATGCATTGTAGAGTGTGTGACATAACACTGCCACAACAAACACACTCACTCCAATGCATTGTAGAGTGTGTGACATAACACTGCCACAACAAACACATTCACTCCAATGCATTGTAGAGTGTGTGACATAACACCATCACAACAATGCATTGTAGAGTGTGTGACGTAACACTGCCACAACAAACACATTCACTCCAATGCATTGTAGAGTGTGTGACGTAACACCATCACAACAATGCATTGTAGAGTGTGTGACGTAACACTGCCATAACAAACACATTCACTCCAATGCATTGTAGAGTGTGTGACGTAACACCATCACAACAATGCATTGTAGAGTGTGTGACGTAACACTGCCACAACAAACACATTCACTCCAATGCATTGTAGAGTGTGTGACATAACACCATCACAACAATGCATTGTACAGTGTGTGACGTAACACTGCCACAACAAACACATTCACTCCAATGCATTGTAGAGTGTGTGACGTAACACTGTCACAACAAACACATACACTCCAATGCATTGTAGAGTGTGTGACGTAACACTGCCACAACAAACACATTCACTCCAATGCATTGTAGAGTGTGTGACGTAACACTGTCACAACAAACACATACACTCCAATGCATTGTAGAGTGTGTGACGTAACACTGTCACAACAAACACATTCACTCCAATGCATTGTAGAGTGTGTGACGTAACACTGCCACAACAAACACACTCACTCCAATACATTGTAGAGTGTGTGACATAACACCATCACAACAAACACATTCACTCCAATGCATTGTAGAGTGTGTGACATAACACCATCACAACAATGCATTGTAGAGTGTGTGACGTAACACTGCCACAACAAACACATTCACTCCAATGCATTGTAGAGTGTGTGACGTAACACTGTCACAACAAACACATACACTCCAATGCATTGTAGAGTGTGTGACGTAACACTGCCACAACAAACACATTCACTCCAATGCATTGTAGAGTGTGTGACATAACACCATCACAACAATGCATTGTAGAGTGTGTGACGTAACACTGCCACAACAAACACATTCACTCCAATGCATTGTAGAGTGTGTGACGTAACACTGTCACAACAAACACATACACTCCAATGCATTGTAGAGTGTGTGACGTAACACTGCCACAACAAACACATACACTCCAATGCATTGTAGAGTGTGTGACGTAACACTGCCACAACAAACACATTCACTCCAATGCATTGTAGAGTGTGTGACATAACACTGCCACAACAAACACACTCACTCCAATACATTGTAGAGTGTGTGACATAACACCATCACAACAAACACATTCACACCAATACATTGTAGAGTGTGTGACATAACACTGCCACAACAAACACACTCACTCCAATGCATTGTAGAGTGTGTGACATAACACTGCCACAACAAACACACTCACTCCAATGCATTGTAGAGTGTGTGACATAACACTGCCACAACAAACACACTCACTCCAATGCATTGTAGAGTGTGTGACATAACACTGCCACAACAAACACATTCACTCCAATGCATTGTAGAGTGTGTGACATAACACCATCACAACAATGCATTGTAGAGTGTGTGACGTAACACTGCCACAACAAACACATTCACTCCAATGCATTGTAGAGTGTGTGACATAACACTGCCACAACAAACACACTCACTCCAATACATTGTAGAGTGTGTGACATAACACCATCACAACAAACACATTCACTCCAATGCATTGTAGAGTGTGTGACATAACACCATCACAACAATGCATTGTAGAGTGTGTGACGTAACACTGCCACAACAAACACATTCACTCCAATGCATTGTAGAGTGTGTGACGTAACACCATCACAACAATGCATTGTAGAGTGTGTGACATAACACTGCCACAACAAACACATTCACTCCAATGCATTGTAGAGTGTGTGACGTAACACTGCCACAACAAACACATACACTCCAATGCATTGTAGAGTGTGTGACGTAACACTGCCACAACAAACACATTCACTCCAATGCATTGTAGAGTGTGTGACGTAACACTGCCACAACAAACACATTCACTCCAATGCATTGTAGAGTGTGTGACGTAACACTGCCACAACAAACACATTCACTCCAATGCATTGTAGAGTGTGTGACGTAACACTGCCACAACAAACACATTCACTCCAATGCATTGTAGAGTGTGTGACGTAACACTGCCACAACAAACACATTCACTCCAATGCATTGTAGAGTGTGTGACGTAACACTGCCACAACAAACACATACACTCCAATGCATTGTAGAGTGTGTGACGTAACACTGCCACAACAAACAAATACACTCCAATGCATTGTAGAGTGTGTGACGTAACACTGCCACAACAAACACATTCACTCCAATGCATTGTAGAGTGGATGACATAACACCATCACAACAATGCATTGTAGAGCGTGTGACGTAACACTGTCACAACAAACACATACACTCCAATGCATTGTAGAGTGTGTGACATAACACTGCCACAACAAACACATTCACTCCAATGCATTGTAGAGTGTGTGACGTAACACTGCCACAACAAACACATTCACTCCAATGCATTGTAGAGTGTGTGACGTAACACTGCCACAACAAACACATTCACTCCAATGCATTGTAGAGTGTGTGACGTAACACTGCCACAACAAACACACTCACTCCAATGCATTGTAGAGTGGGTGACATAACACTGCCACAACAAACACATTCACACCAATACATCGTAGAGTGTGTGACATAACACCATCACAACAAACACATTCACACCAATACATCGTAGAGTGTGTGACATAACACTGCCACAACAAACACATTCACACCAATACATCGTAGAGTGTGTGACATAACACCATCACAACAATGCATTGTAGAGTATGTGATGTAACACTGTCACAACAAACACATACACTCCAATACACTGCACTCTGAGTGAGCGATGTAACACCATGGGTTTTTGTATCACTGATTAACCCACAATTTATTTTTAACGTGCACTGGGCACGGCTCTCCCTGCACAAGGAACCGAAGAGGGTGCCATACTTCCAGAATACCTGAGTGAGTGATGTAACACCATGGGTTTTTGTATCACTGATTAACCCACAATTTGTTTTTAATGTGCACTGGGCACGGCTCTCCCTGCACAAGGAACCGAAGAGGGTGCCATACTTCCAGAATACCTGACCTGAATAAGGTATTGTGTATCTGAAAACCACGGAAATCACCTTGGGAATCGAACCTGAGCAACATCTGAGGGTACCGACCCCCTTTTCGTACGCGGATTCCAACCCATATTAGCCAGTATTCCTTACGCCGGGTTGTGGTACGCCGTACGCCGACATCGCAGTTTTTCATACGCGTACGCCGTATTTTTCTCAAAAAATATTTTTTTCCATCCAAAAAATTAAATTTAAGCTAATTTTTGTCTCAGATTGCTGGAAATGCCATTTCAGAGCACTAAGGTTTCAAAATGTTCCGGGGGGCATGCCCCCGGACCCCCCTAGAGAGCTCAGGCCCTGCGGGCCCTCGCATGGTTCAAATAGTATTCCAGATGCCAACCCTCTGTTAGGGAGTATTCCAGATGCCATGCCCAAAAAAAGCCAGTACTCCAGATGCCAGTGGGGGCGGGGTTGGTACCCTCACATCTGGATAAAATGTGGCATTTGACTACGGGTATCAAACCAGCAACCTCTGGATCAAAGGCAAGTACAAAGTTATGTATGCTGACACGGACATATTAATAAATTTGTTATTAGGTCTGTGATGCTAACCACTCAGTCACCACCACAGGTACATAACACAGGTACATATTGGGATAAAATGTGGGATTTGACCACGGGTATCAAACCAGCAACCTCTGGATCAAAGGCAAGTACAAATTTGTGTATGCTAACACAGACATATTAAAAAATGTGTCATTAGGTCTGTGATGCTGACCACTCAGTCACCACCACAGGTACATATTGGGAATACACCCTGTGTCACCCCATACCTACCTAAAAAGTTGGCAAAAATCCCATTATCATCACCTAATCAACAGCCACCACTGCTTTAATTATGTAATGATACCTGTCTGTGATATATCAGTAAATTACTCGGGTGTGTGTTCTGTTTACGTTTGCCTCAGGGTATAAATACTCTTCAACGTTTGAGGTTTGGAAAAGGTAGATTGGCGTGCCTGGCTACCAATCGTTTTCACTTTCCGCATTTGATATTTAATTAATTTATAAGCACAAGTTATATAAATCATATGTATCCACTGGTCAATAACGATTACAAACACTATGTGTTAATCGACTACGGTTTGTACATGTAAACACGAGCAAGACCCAACTGGTCTAGAAACATTCCTTATATATTTACATCTGTTCTTTCTCACCTGCAGGCGTCACTTCACTTGCGACACCGGTGTCGTTATAATGCCTACACACATGGGTAAATATTTCCATTGCATGACACTATAAACAAAAACAACAAAGTTCCCGAATACTGTATTTAACGACTAGCCATAGCTTCCATCGGATTCCATATTTACGTCCGAAATACACACATGATATTGACTGGCACGGTTCGGCGCACAGCCAAGTTTTAATTCGGGTCACGTGACAGGCAATGTCGCGCTTTGTAACGGCGCCAAATTTGAGTTTTAGGGCACAGGTATTGATTTGCTGGTTTATATATGTTTTTCATTGTACACATTGAAAACAAAAAAAAACGAACTCGAAAAACTTAAAGGGACACATGGCAATCTTGAGTTTTATATCAGGCATTACAATTAGTAGTTGTAGCGATTTATTAATCCTGTATCATTACTTTTTACTTTAAAACTGCTTGCATACAGCACCACAGGAACTGGTCACTTTTAATTTTTGCCTTCTATTATTATAAGACAATTATAATAATAGAAGGCAAAAATTAAAAGTGACCAGTTCCTGTGTACAGCACAGATATTAATAATTAATTTGTTATTAGAGTAAGTATACAGGGAGGAGAAACGGGTTCATTATGTTGTCGCGCTAGAACGACGCCATTTACTATTTTATCGATACAGGTCAATCGATCGTAAGCGCGTTACATTTGAAAAGTTAAAATTTCAGCTATCATCTCAAATTAGGAAGTTTTTACAGCCTCTTTTTCACGGCTTTCTGTTATAATCAACATCACGAAATTACCTTCTTGACAACGATAAATATGTCTACAATTCACTTTTTGTTATTACTAATGCCCAATATAACCCATACTTCGTATCTCGTTTGCAATAGCTCCACATCATTTTTAATTTGAAAAATTCCAGCTGATATCTCAAAAGGCACATTTTCATCACCTCTTTTTAGGCTTTGTCTTATAAGCACCACCATGAAATTACCTTCTTGACAAAGATAAATATGTCTACTATTCACTTTTTTGCAATAGCTATACACTGTCACCATTTTTGGCGGTGCTTTAGCAGAGGATATACATGTAAAATGGGGGTCCTGTGGTATTTTTGAGTTGCCGAAAATACCACAGGAATTTTTTAATTTTTTTAAACACACCTATCTGCAAATCAGCATGAAAATGCTGATTTTGCTTGTTATTTGTTGATTTTGCCCAAATATTTCATGAAATGGTGATTTTACTTGATTTATTAAAACTTTTTTAAAATGGGGGTAGTGAAGATTGCAAGTTTAAATTTTTTTTATAAGTTATCAAAATTACAACATATTTTATTTTTTTTTATATGGTTAAACATCAATACGTCTAAATTTTAAGCACTCAGCATTATAATCTTTAAATTTCCAATAACGTGTCATTATTCTGACTGAAACTCCACCACAATCAGCACAAATTTTATTTTTTGCTTTTGTGCCTTTTTTACATATTGAGCACGGTAATACATGACTTGTTTTTAATCTATACTTATGCAAACTGCAATAATTAGAATCTTTTGTAGTCTTATTTTTACACGGATTGTGTAATCCAATTTTAAGAAATTTGCAAACATTAATTTCCATTGTTTCTTTTTGATATATTTTTTTATATTAAATAAAAAAAAAATATAAGTATATCAAAAAGAAATAATGAAGACTGAAGAGATTATAGAAAATTTAATACGCCTGTTTGATACAGGTGTAATAGATAAGCAAACACTATCTAACGGTATAAATGCATTGAAAGAAGTTCCAAAGGAAACTCCAAAAGAGGTTAAATCTCAAACATTAGACAATTTACTCAAAAGACGACGTGCTAAAAAACAACGTAAACGAGAAAAGCAGAATTATGCTAAATTACAGGAAAATGTTATAAATGAACTGAAAGAGTTTAATGATAGAAAATCTAAAGAAAGTATTTCAGAATTAAAACTGGTTGACAAGCCAATGTGTGGCTATTTCAAAGCATACGAAATATCTGCCAAAAAATATAAAGATCCTCGGAAACTACTCCATGATAAAAAATCTATCATTACGAAACAAATAACCAAAGAGCTGACAAAAATGAATGGAATAAAATTTCAGTTAGGTCTCACTGTAGAATTATTTAAAGATGATGGTGCTACAAAAAAATACACCACAGCAGTATTACATAGTGAACAAAATACAATTTTATCTTCTGAAAAAATAGATGAGTTGTATGATAAATCATCTGATGACATACAAGAAAATTTGGAAAGATTTACAAACACAGCATCAGGATTAGAAGTTGATTACTGTATTACACTTTATTTAAATTTTGCAAAGTATGAGCCACTAAAAGGTTCTTCATATATTCCTTTACATAAAGTAGTATCTGATAAGAAAGCAATTATTAATGTTATCAATAAAGATGATAGATGCTTGGAAGTGTCATTGGTTTCTGCTTTGTGGCCTAATAAAAATAATCCAATCAAGATGTCTAGTTACAACAAACACATGGGTAAGTTAAACATGAAAGATATTGATTGTCCGACTCCGATTTCACAAATTTCAAAAGTAGAAAAACAAAACAATCTTGCCATTAATGCTTACGGGTATACAGTATCAGAAAAAATTAAAAAGGCATCTGTTTTTCCATATAAAATATCAGAGCAGCCGAAGGACATAAAAAGAATTAATTTGATGTTAATCTCTGAAGATACTGAAGTTGAACCAGAAAACGAAGATGATCCAAACAACGAAGAAGGGATTATAGATGATAATTACAACCCTGATGATAATCACGAAAAAGTTAAAAAAGAAACAAAATATCATTGGTGCTGGATTAAAGACCTAAACAAATTACTTTATGATCAAAACAAACATCGTTGTAAAACTTACTTTTGTGATCGTTGTCTTCATGGATGCTCCGATGAAGAACTACTTGAAAAACACAAAATAGACTGTGAAGGTATTAACAAAAACTCTTGCCGAATCGAGATGCCAAAAAAAGGTACAATCACCAAATTTAAAAATCATCAAAAACAAATGCATGTACCTTATGTAATATATGCTGACTTTGAAAGCATACTTAAACCCCAATCTTTAAATTTTGGAAAAAAATCAGAAATCACAAATGTGCACAAAGCTTGTGGATTTGGGTATCAAGTTGTTAGATATGATGGTAAAGCAGAAAAACCTGTTATTTATAGAGGTGAGGATGCTGTTGAAAAGTTTTTAAATTATTTGGAATGTGAAAAGAGCAACATCAATAACATATTTGCTCATCCTAAACCTTTAATCATGACACAGCAGAATGAAATAGATCATGAAAAAGCAACACACTGCTGGATATGTAAAAATATAATTGACAATGATAAAAACTGTAAAGTAAGAGATCATTGTCATTTTACAGGAGAATATAGAGGTGCAGCACATAAAAACTGCAACCTAAAATTAAAAATAAGACCAAACAAAACAACAATTCCTGTTATGTTTCATAATCTTAAAGGATATGATAGTCATCTTATAATGCAAAATATAGCTAAAATAACAGGTAATATTACTTGCATCCCAAATAATGCTGAAAAGTATATTTCATTTAGTGTTGGTCAATTTAGATTTTTAGACAGTTTCCAATTTATGGCTTCGTCTCTGGAAAAATTGGTCAAAGCAACAGACAAATCTGATTTCAAAATTACCAAAAATCAGTTTAGGGAACAAACAGATTTACTTTTACGAAAAGGTGTTTATCCATACGAATATATGGATAACATGGAAAGATTTAAAGAAACAGAATTACCACCCATAGAAAATTTTTACAGTAGTTTATCAGATGAAAACATAAGTACTGAAGATTATGAATATGCTCAAAAAGTATGGCAAGAATTCAACTGTAAAACCCTTGGTGATTATCATGATTTATATTTGAAAACGGATGTAACTTTGCTAGCAGATGTGTTTCAAACTTTTAGAAAAACATGTATGAATGCATACAAACTTGATCCTTTACATTATTATACAGCGCCGGGATTATCTTGGGATGCACTACTTAAATACTCAGAAATAGAATTAGAACTTTTATCAGACATTGATATGAAGAAGAAGAAGAAGAAGAAATTTTATTGACTTAAACTATTACATAGTTTTTCATCATATAAACATACATTTTACAAATATAATTTGACCACAATAACAAGATTAGTACAGGTTCATTAATTTATGAATTAATATGAAAAAAAGGAGATATATCACGGAGAAAAAAATAAATATATATATATATATATAGGAATCAAAATCTTATACGGTACAATAGAACAATTGTATTATAGTGAGGATGAACGAGATTATAAGTTATTTATCATGGTACGTCTTAAAGAGAAAGCTTCTGAGATGTATTTGCTAAAATTGATAACATCTTTTTTGTTTGTTGACTGAAGGAGAACAATGAATTTAAACATACTAGGCCTATGGCTATAATATCGTTTTATATATTTACTTCTGATTGTATTATAAATAGGACATATTAACGCAAAATGGAACTCGTCCTCTATATCATTAGTGTTACATATTTGACATATCCGTTCATGTCTTTCTAACCTTTCACGAGAATACCTCCCTGTCTCGATCCTTAAACTATGAGAGGACAAGCGTAATCTGGTTACCACACTGCGATCGCGCCTGGTATGCAATATATCTAGGTAATTATCATATTCAAAATGGTGTTTAACAGATTTGTAAAGAGTTAGCACTCTATTCGTTTCAAGGTCGGTTGACCAGTTTTGGACATAATTATCTATTAGTCGTTGTTTGTATATCGGTACAAAATGTATTGCATTTAGTGAGCTTGGGTCAAGCCATGCATACATGAAACCACTACTATTTAGTAATGACATGACTTTTGACACCCAATTTTTTTAATCCTCTTTCACAGTCAGATTTTGCGCTTTCATACACGTGTTTTATAATAACGTTATCAGTATTGACCGCTCTTAGCCAGTATTTAATGATACTAACATGTCTATTTATATATAACGGATAACGGCCCAATTCCCCGTATACCCCTGCATTACTTGTCGATAATTTTACACCAAGAACTTGTTTACAATACTTTAAGTGAATTCTTTCAATTTCCTTGGATTTAGTGAAACCCCACACTTGACTGCCATAATTAAGAATAGAACCTACAAAAGCATCAAACAATTGTAAAGCTGTTTTCGGTTTTAACTCATATTTCTTTATATTTATTGATAGAAGGTTTATAGCTTTAAGCGCTTTATTTTTAGAAAAGGGAATGCGAGGTGGAATTAGCATGGTGTCAAAAAGATATGCCAAAGCGAATAATCCACTTGTTGCTAATTACAAACCTGAAGATCAAAATAATTTCTAAATATATTCCTTGGATTTAGTTAATTACAAACCTGAAGATCAAAATAATTTCTTAATGTATTTTGATGCAAATAATTTATATGGTTGGGCAATGAGTCAAGCACTTCCGCATTCTGGATTTGTTTGGAAAAATAGAAACAAGCGTGGTTATTTCTCTAAACCTGGTACTGATAAAGGACAAATACTTGAAGTCGATTTAGAATATTCGAAAGAAATTCATGAATTGCATAATGGATATCCACTTGCGCCAGAGAAGCTAGTAGTAAAAAAAGAATGGCTGTCTGGTTATCAAACAGATTTGCTGGAAAATAATACTATGACAGAACAACTAGTTCCTAATCTTATGGACAAGAAAAAGTATGTAATACATTACAAAAATTTGGAACTGTACTTATCTTTAGGTATGAAACTAAAAAAAATACACAGAGTATTAGAATTTAATGAAAAAACATGGATGAAATCATACATAAATCTAAACACAGAGTTAAGAAAAAAAGCTAAATCAAACTTTGAAAAAGACTTTTACAAACTTATGAATAACTCTGTATTCGGAAAAACAATGGAAAATCTCCGCAAGCGGACTGATATAAAACTAGTCAGAACTGATGGTTCTGAAAATGAAAAAATAAGAAAAATAATAGCTAAACCAAACTTTAACCGCCGTATAAAATTTTCAGATGAATTATCAGCAGTGCATACAAACAAAACAAAATTAACATTAAACAAACCAATTTATGTTGGGATGTCAGTATTGGATTTATCAAAGTATATGATGTATGATTGGTATTATAATACTTTGAAAAAAAGGTACGGAGATAACTGTACTTTATTATACACAGATACTGACAGCTTGCTTGTGGATATAAAAACGGAAGATGCATATAAAGATATGTCTGATATGAAAGATGAGTATGACTTGAGTGATTATCCTCAAGATCATCCAATGCATGATGATACAAATAAAAAAGTATTAGGTAAAATGAAAGACGAATGTAATGGTGTTGCTATAGCTGAGTACATCGGATTAAGACCTAAGTTATATTCGATTTTTAGATCGGATGAGCAGATTATTAAGAGAGAAAAGGGTGTAAAAAAATATGTAGTTAAAAAACATATAAATTTTGAAAATTACAAAGATGCACTATTCAACAAGAAAAAACAAACTCGTGAAATGAATATGATAAGATCGATAAAGCATGAAATATACGGTATGAAAATAAACAAAGTAGCTTTGTCACCTTTTTATTCAAAAAGGTATATTAGAGATGACGGCATCACGACTGATGCATACGGGTATTATAAAAATTTATAATTTGGCTTGTTTTGTTAAGTGCGTTGGTTTGTGCCAAGTTTACTAAGTAGCAAGTTAAGATAATAAGCTTAACTCTTTTTAAAAAATATAAAACTTTTTGGCTTCCTGAAATTGTTCATATCATTTTTTTGATGCACATGGTTTCTATAAAAACTTATGAATTTGTGTATCAGCCGGAACAATAAGTAATTCTTCTTTGACAAATCCTCTCTGTGGCGCTGGTGCTTTCAAATAATAAACTCTTATACCTTGCGTCACCATATAACTTTTAATCTTGTGAATATCTACACTCCACATTGGATCAGTTGCTCTGCGTCTTCCACCTTCTTGTTCCCCGGGTTGATATAAATATCTTACACTTGCATTCATACAGATAGGATCATCTTTTAATATTTTTGTTTCAACAGGAGGAGGCTTTTTTGTCTCCGCATTTATGGCTTTAACAACTTCTGGTAATCTTTTTACCCATTCTCTATTACGTTTTTGTAAATCTATTTCCTTAGCATACTGATAACCAAACAATCTTTCAGCTAATGTTCTGTTAAATCTTTCCACTAAAGCTTGGTCTCTGTGTATTTCTGTTCTGCCTCGTCTGATATTTACTTTGTGTTTTACCATCAACTGTGATACTGCACCCATAAATTCTCTGCCTGGATCCACTTGTAATAACTTTGGATATTTCAAATGTCGACTGTATATTTTCTCAAATGCTTTAGCAACTTCTTTGCTATCCTTGGAAGTCAGTGGCTCCGCTTCTTTATATCTACTTGCAATATCAACAACAGTCAACGCATATTTATATGTCTTGCGTCCACGACCAATCCCAAAAGTATCATGCGGTAAAAATAACAAATCAGCTTGATGCACTCCATTCTTAGTAGAAACATCAAACCTGGGTCTAACTATTTTCTTTGGTGCGGGTAAATAAATCTGCCACACAGCTTGTTTCTTTAAAAATTCTAATGCCTTTTTTTCACTAACACCAGCCTCTTTTGATAATTTTTTAACTGCTGTGTAACCTCTCCAAAATCCTTTTGGGCTGTAATAAATCTTTTCCTTTTTTTTTTTACTAAAGAATAAACTTTATATAACTATAAAGAAAAAATGGAAATCACAACTGCACAATTTGATGAACTGCTCGAAGAGCAATATCAAAATAGCACAAAGAAATGGACAGACTTGGAAATAGATAAAATATACAAAATTACAGATACGAAAATAGTAGATACCGAATATGGTCCATCCATGGTATTGACATTATTAGACAATGGTGAAGTATGGGCGCCTGATCATCTCAAAAATAAATTAGAGAAGAGTGCTAAACCACCATATTATATTCGACCACTTGGATTGAAACCATGTAAGAACAACAAAAAAATTTAGGTATCATGCATATGACTTAGTCTTTTCAAAGTAAACTTAGTCATTTCAAATCCAAAAAAGTCTAAAGTAATTATAGTTTTAAACTATTTTTTTTTTATGAACTCAATTTATACGCCACAAATCCAGTTGCAACCATGCCCACCACAATAAACGTAATTTCTCTATTCTGTTGATCCGGAGATGGTGTATAAAAATCACTCAACTTGGGCTCCGGTTCCAAAAGCAAATGTTTGCCAGTTATGTAATAATACTGTTTCATAGCTTGGTCTACATCATCAAAAGTCTGCTTTGCATGATGCTCCTTTTGCAGTTGTTTATTAATAAAATCTAATCGCTCTGTTCTTTTTTTATTCCACTCCACTTGTGCTGCGTTTAATTGTTCTACTGCTTTGTCATGCCTTTGTCTTTCCTCATCTGAATGACTTCCCATTTTTGAAAAGAAATAATTTGAACCGCTAAACGCCAATGCATTTGTTAATGCGCCACCTATCATCATTGCTACTGCACTTGCCATTTTTTTTATATATATATTTTTTAAAATTATTTCATAATATCCGCAGGAATAATACCTTGCTTAATCAGCATATCTTTTGTAGCCATTGCTAACATTATATCCACAGACAGCATCCCAACATTTTCTATATTAAAATCCACTTTAGGTGCTGGTCTTTTTAGTAGTTTTTTGCCAATCTCAGAATATCCAACAGTTAGAAGTGTTTCCACTCCTGCATGATACATCATATTTACAATTTGTTTTCCGTCAATACTTGCTGCCATTTTTTTTTTATATGATTATTTTTTAAAAATAAATTATTAAAAATCAAACGGGTCTTTTGGTGCAACATGAACAGGTTGCACAGCTACAGGTTGCGTAGCAGATTTCTTGTTATAAATAAACAAACCCAACCCAGCAATGCCTAATAAAACCAGACACGGTGGAATATAATTTTTGTATACGTTTATTTTGATTTTTTCTGGTTCTTCTTCACCTATTGTTATTTTTGTTATTTGATTTGCAGCATTTTGATTTGCATCCTGAAGCAAACGCTTTGCCTTTTTTGCCGTTGCTCCTTTTTTTCCAGCTTCTATTCTTTTTGGATTTTTTACTTTTTGTTGTTCAACAGGTTGTGTAACAACAGGTTGTGTAACAACAGGTATAACTTCACTCTCTTGGTTCATATTTATACTATCTGTATTTTTATTTTTATTAAAATCAATATGTCTAACAGTTGTCAGTATTGCTGTAAATGGTGCTAAGCACATTCCATACCTGTAATACAACTCACAACAAGCGCTTGTCAAAGCATGATTAATAAATGGGTCTTCCTCCAAATCTTCTATTAGCTTTGGTGGACTGGTTACATTAAAATATTTTGATACTCCCATTACATACAAGTTAATAAAAGAATTGCCTAAAGTTTTAGTCATGCTTGCCCCAAGCCGTGCTTCATATCTGCAATAAAGTTTGTTAATTTCATCCGGGGGCATGCCATCTATGTTTGTGAGTTGTATGTCTTTACCCAAATATTGACGGCTACCACCGCCAGCCACTATGGCTGATAATCTTTCTTTTTTTGTTTCTTGTTGCTTTGATTCATCTGGTTCCGTCTATTTTGATATATTTTGTAATAGTTCTTCCGCATTCATTTTTATATTATTAATCTTATTTTTTATCTTGAAATAAATATAAAATACAAAACAACTAGCTGCGATATTCATGCAACTAGTAATTGTTAGTATTGTTAATAGCATTGTTATTAACATTGCTATTTTTTCTATTAACATTATTAATTTGCTGCAAGCATTGCTATTAACATTGCTACTTTGCTATGAGCAATGCTATTAGCAATACTATATTTTCTGATATTTTCATTATATTTTCATGTCAGTATTGCTATTAACATTGCTACTTTGCTGTTAGTATTACTATTAGCAACAAAGCAATGCTGTTAGAAAAAAGAATTGCTGGTAGAAATTATTCAACCCAATAACCAGTTGGTTGGTCAGTCCTCAAAATTAACTTTGAATATTTAGTCTTAGCTAAAGCTTTTCTTATCCTAGTTCTCTCTTCCAGTGTAGGAATAACATCATTTTCTCTCAAACAATTTTCAAAACTATCTCTGTCTTTGGTGTAAAACATACACAACCATTTTGCTTGCTCTCTCAAATCTTTCAATACAGAATTATATCTCTGTGAAATGACCCACACTGATTGTTTAGCGTGACGACCAGAGAATGCCAACTCTGACAACATATCTTTTTTCTTTGTTAATTCTTTTGTGGCTGAGCAATCGTCAATAATGTATAATGTGGGCTGGCCAGCATATTGTTTGAAAAAGAAACGCAACAGTTCTTGTAACATTTCTTTACCGTTGCTCACGGGATTGACAATTATTATTTTTTTATCTTTAGGGTTTTTCACATCTCCTATCCAGGATCTATTTTTATAAGCCTCGTTCCACTCTATGGTTGGACACAATATAATTATATGTTTAAAAACTCCAACATACTCTTGTTCAAGTATGTCAAGAACAAACTCTGTTTTACCACAGCCTGTCTGACCACAAATAATGGCACTGTGTGAATATTTAGGATATTTTTGTTGTAAACTAGTATCCTGCTTCTTTGAATCTTCCATCTTCGAAATTGATTTGCGCATCTTGTATTATATATATATAAATATTTAAAGTTTGATCTGCATCTGCTTTTTTATTTATTAGTATTGTTATGCCTTCACTGCCGTTTTCTATTCTTCTTCCACTGCCGTGTAATAAATTGTCCTCACATGTTCTAAGGTCAAGCCACAAAGCATATGATTTTGTCAAATAAGTCTCAAGAGAAACACTGGTAAAGTTTAAGTCCCTCGCTGCTATTTCTGTCTCTTTGTTTCTTTTTGATGTTAAGGCAAAATATTTGTTGATTTCATCCCAATGTTGATATGCCTTCATGCCCTGACTATACAACTGATTTGGTACTCCCTCTATTGTCATTTCAACCTTTTCAATCTTTGGGTTGTAATAGGTTTCTGTGTCTGTTCTTTATGGGTCTTCAAACAGCATTAAAATACCTTTCATGCTCCGTGCTGGTACATTAATGTTGATGTTCCAAAGAGTATCAGATTTGTTTGCTATTATTTTTCTATGTCGCAAGATACGATCATACATAAATGACATCTTACCATTGATTTGCTGTCTTATTTGTCTGGATAATTCAACATCACTAACCGTATCAAATTACAAGCAGATATTTTTTATTACATAAGATGCATCAGCATCAGCGCTTTTGATAACTTTGTTATAATCGTTAAACGTTAATTCATATTCTAACCTATCACCAAGCCCCGCTTGATAAAATGGCATATGACTTTCTAACATTTCAAAGTCCAGTGGAATACAAAATCTATTTCCATAAGCTGCTGCTATAGCTTCATCTCCGGTGTCTGAGGAAGCATCTCCCGCGCTAACTCTATGTTTTAGCATGTTTGGTTTACCAATACCTTGGTAAGCTATGTTTTGTCGTTCAGTAGGGCTTTTCCATAAATCTATATAACAATGATATATATCACTGTCATCTATTGACATGACTTCATTGCCACTTATTCTTATTGTCATTTTTTTCACAATTGTTCTGCCCAGATTTTGAAATACAGTAGCGTTGGCGTCTGTTCTGCTTTTGAGTTCTATTTCAAAGGCAAGAGGAGCAGTACTTGGAACTATCACATCATTAGTACTTAGATTTGGAAATCTCACAAGCAGTTGCTGGTTTTGGTCTATTGTTGATGGATTATTAGTTATTACTACACTTGTGCGGATGCCTTTGGCACCATGAGGTTCTCTTAGTTTTCTATGAGGGCTGAGTTTGTTTCCGTAAGCCGACATTGTTTTTATTTTTTAAATATATTTTTTAAAATTAAATAAAATAAACAATGGCTGAAGGAGGATTTGAAAATCCTGCGTTTGATATGACTGAAGAAGACTTGGATAAAGCATTTGAAGACGAAATTATACAACCTGACTCAGAATTTCAGAGACAAATTGTAAATGAAAATAACTATATTGATCAGCTTGAAGGAGAAGATAAAACGAATGAACAGCTTAAACATAAACGGTGGTTAGTAGATGAATTTTATAAAGAATTTCACGATGATACCAGCAAAATTGATTATAAAAATTTCAAAATGGATAAGGACAAAAACGGTAGAATAATGTTATATGCAGTTCAGTTGGGAACAGATGATGTTCCACTTACTTATCATAAGGGAAATAGTGCAGTCAAATTTTATAAGCTGGACACTTTAGTTAAAATGCATGGTATTAACTTTGTGAAAAACACTTTACAAATGTATGATTATTTAGTTGCACGTGAAAGAGTTGCTCGGGGTAGGGCAGACTTTGCAACCTTATTAGAATCAAAAAATACCCTCGCAAAAGGAGGAGAAAATATATCAATGCAAACTTTTTCAACAACTGAAGATGTACAAAATACAGTAGATGCTGTAAATACAATTGAGAGTAATTTGAGTAATATAATAGATGAAACTCATCCTAAAACTGCTGTTCAACCAGAAAGTCTAACACTGCGAGAGATACGAGGTTTAGATAAGAGATTGCAAAGCTTTCGTGGAGAACTTACTAATAATCTTTCAAAGCTCACTGAGCTTGATAAAGATATAGCAAAAGAAAAACAAAAATTAGAACAGGTTAGCACCCCCGGGCAGGAGGATGAGTTTCAACAAGAGCGCATACGTGACAGAATAAAAAAATTAGAAGATGAAAGAAGTTCACGACTTGAAGCGGCGAGTGAAAACAAAGAAGCATTACGCAGTCAAATAAACAGGATAAAAGAAACTATAAATAAGGTGTTAAAAAAAGACACAACATTGGGTGAGAGGATCAAAACCTTGTTTAGGGAGCAAGGTATTACTATTGTTAGTATTTTGACTGCCTTTGGTATGATTATTGGGGTATTAGTTGATACCATTATTCCTACAACAGGAGGAGGGACTGCACCTGTTCCAACTCCAAAACCTGATCCATCAAGTGTAAAAAATTGGATAAAAAAACAACTACTTAATCTTGGTAAACTTCTTGCCAACCTAGCTGGTAAAGCTGCTGCAGCACTTCCAGGAGTTATTGGTGCAATAGTATCATGGCTTTTATCTGCAACAGGTAATGTTATTAATTGGCTTGGTAACAATCTATGGGCTCTGCTTGTGTTTGTTTCCGGGTTGTTATATGTGGCAGCCAAAGAGTGGTTTAGTAAATCTCGTAAATAAGTAATGCAGCAAGACCTATTACTATAGTACCAACAATTATAGTTGTTTTGTTATCTTCGTGTTCAGTCGCTATTTTTTGTATTTCTGGTGGGTTATGTTCCACAGTTTTATGTATTGATGATTTATCAAAGTCAGAATGTTCTGGTAAAAATTTCTTTGTTGTGGTGCCTTGAAAAGGTTGAATATTTTTTGGTGGCACTGGTTTTACATTTACATCATTATTCAATCCTAATGCTTGTGCATCGGTTGCTATTACAATTTCATTATTGTAGTCTTGTATTATTCCGATTCTTAATTCCATGTCGCTCGGAGACATGTACAATCCACTTCCATAGACAAAATTTACTTTACTTCTTGCATATTTTAGGGTGTTTTCATATCTTGAAATTTGACTGGGTAAGTCGATGGGGCTATTTATTGCGTCCTCTACATTTGCTAAAAATTGTTTCTGTGCATCAAATGCCGTTCCAGTTCCAAGTATATCTGTTCTTGTTTGTGATTGTGAGCCAAGGATTGCCCAGCAGTATGTTCTAATGCTGTCATTGATTCTTTCTACTCCTGCCCTTGTAAATCCAGATGAACAATCTAGTATAAAAGTAGACCAGCTATTGTCAGCCTCAGATCCTTGTGCAATGTAATCAATGTGATATGTTTTATCACTCTCATAGACTGTAAAACTCATCGTTTTGTTGTCGTATACAGTATTTACCAAAGGATGATAACCAATATGTGTCCAGTAATTATAAATTGTTCCTAGGCCATTATTATAGCTTTGTTTCTGTCTCCAGTCTGAATATAAATCAACGTTAAACTCCTTACATATTCTCTCGTATGCGTTTCGGTTATATGTGTTATTAAACGCATTCCAATTTGAGTCTTGAGGCATTGCTACACTCATCTCAAATAATATTCTTCTGACTTGGTAATAGACATGAAATCGAAATAACGAACCAACCAGAGTATCAGCTTTTAGATGGTTGTTAAAATCAATGCCACATCCAGTTGTTGCACACCAAATAGCAAAGTTTAACTGATTCTGCCAAAATAACATCCAATCTGTTCCCCAGCGTTGGACTATAGCATCTGATTTCACGTACGGGAGTTTGTATTTTTCAAAGACATTGGGGAATGATGCTTTAAAGCCTTTACCGTCTGATGTTATAACTATGTTTTGATTTATTATATCTATCACTTTCTTGCTAAAAGTATTTAAATATTGAGCATCCGGGTTATATTTGAATTCTTTAGAAATCATTTTTATTTGTGTTTTTATATTTATATATTAAAAAAAAATGTTTCATACAATTTCAAACATAGACAACTCTATTAATTTACAACAGTATATCGATAATAGAGATGGAACTAAGCGCGTTGGATTAAAAAGTTTTACATACACTATTGGTTGGTTTAATATTAATCATGAAACCATAAAGACACGAAACCCAGATAAAATAAACCATTTACCAGGTGGACTCTATAACTTTCAAGACCTGGTAGAAGATTTTAAATTGCTAAATGAAAAGATTATTCTGGACAATATTGTCCAAAATGGTGCAGCCATTATACATTCGCATCCGCCAATAGAAACACGAATGTCAAGCGGTCTTTCAAAAATGTTGGGATTCAAGGACAGAAAATGGTTAACAGGTACTAATATGGGAGATTACGCAATTAATTTAGCTCCTTATAAACAGCTATATGTTCATCTGGAACAAGTTAATACGGGTAGTAATTATTTCAATGGTAAGCCAAGCACTATTATAGGTGTTGTACCTGTAGTAAATAAGCAGTTTGGAGATATAGTATATACAAGTTTTTATCCTGAATATCACTGTCTTATGAATGGTGCAATTACTGAATTGAAAATAGAAGTCAGAGATGAGTATGGCAACAAAATAGATAATCACGGTTTGCCTAAGAGTTGTGTTTTAGAAATTATTAAAAAAATATATTTTTATAAAAAACAAACAATGAGTATATATGGACCAACAAGACCTAAAAAAACAAAAGACTTAGAGGCTTTGATAAATGATGTTCAAAATTTATATAGGCGAGTTGTGCCTTTTGTTGACCAGTTTAATCATTTAAAAAATAGAGTTGATAATCTTAAATATGGAATTATAACAATATTTGCAGAGGCTAAGGGCCCACTTGTGTTGAATAGAATACTCTCATTTGGTAACGGCGGTGCAGAAAAAAATGTGGGGCATGTAATAACACGCCGTGGACGGATTATGGGAATAGGTTTAGCAAGTGACCGATTAGTTGGTGACGTAACTGTAATAGTTTCTGTCAATGGTGTTGAACAACCAAATTATGGTATAACGCTTCACATCATCCCACGCAATCATGATAACTTTGATGAACCTTTAGAGATTGGTGCTAGTTCTGTTGTTAACTTTGTATGCAAGGTTGCCAACGCTACAGCTGTAAATACGGTGGCATCATTATTAATTGAATTAATTTAATTTTTTATTGATTAATAAAAAAATGCCAAAGCAACCGACAGCACCAAGTATATATCCTGATTTGTCAGTGGAAAATTCAGTGGAAAACGGACAAAATTATAGATTACAAAAGATTTCAGAAATTGAAAAAAAGTTAATAACAGAACGAGATATACGTCAGTCACTTTATAAAAAATATAAACGTGGTATTAATATTACAGATGGAATTGACACTACCTTGATATCAGCAGGTGTTATTATGGCTGGGATTGGATTTGTTATTCCAGTTTTGTTACCTTTGGAAATAGCAGCAATAATATGTGGAGCTACAGGTGTTTGTGTTAATTTTATCAGACGCAAGCTTAATGTAAAAGCTCAAAAACATCATGAAATAAAAACTTTGGCAGAGGCTAAGTTAAATAGCATAAAGCAGTTAATATCAAAAGCGTTGAGTGATGCACAAATATCTGATCAAGAGTTTAAGATGATTTTAGATGAGTTGGATAAATATTATAGTTTAAAACAGGACACCAAACAAAAAAAGGCTGAAATAAGTGAAGTTCAAAAAAAAGAACTAGTAGAACAGGGAAGAAAGGAAGCAATGGCAACCTTACAAAAAAGTCTAAAAAGTGTGTAATAAATTGTTTTAGTAATGTGTATGAGTACGATCCACCACCTTTGTATTCAAGGTCAGAAAATTGTTAATTTAAATGTAATTTTAATAACAAATTAACAAATTTGTTTTGTATTAAATAAACATTTTATAATTTTAATAGCTATATAAAGAAATTTAAACTTGCAATCTTCACTACCCCCATTTTAAAAAAGTTTTAATAAATCAAGTAAAATCACCATTTCATGAAATATTTGGGCAAAATCAACAAATAACAAGCAAAATCAGCATTTCATGCTGATTTGCAGATAGGTGTGTTTAAATTTTTTTAAAAATTCCTGTGGTATTTTCGGCAACTCAAAAATACCACAGGACCCCCATTTTACATATATATAGAGGTATAATGGGTATTTTCAATGGAATGCTAGGAATGTGACAAATCTAACAGCACAATGCAACACTATGCAACACTACGCTAGAAGAAGTAGTCTCTCATGCATGCCTTTTATAAATTCGATATTATGTGATCACTGACAGAAAATGATGATTTGTGTTCGCTTATTGTGTAATTAACAAATATTGTCCTTGTGTGTTCGCTTAAGTAAATCCTTAGATTGTTTATGTATTAATACGCAAGAAAAGAACGCTTCTCCGAGATTATAACGAATTTTGACAGACGACCAGTCGGTGTTTGTAAACAAAAGGCCGCTTATTCATTTGATGCCCTAAATAAGAAACAATGTTCAGAATAAAGGCAATTTATTATTTATTTAGGTCATATATACCTATTTCATCAAAATTTCACTAAGTCAACTTTCTATCATCTGTTTAAAAGGTTATAAATCGAGTCATAATGATCTATAATCGTGCTACAAGCAGACGGTCTGTGGACCTATAGGAAGTGTATTATGTTACTAAAAATAAAACAGTCAGTGCTCGCTGAAGAGCTTGCTCAGAAAAACATCTACGGAAGCTAATTCGGGCCATATGAGTTAGCTAAAATATGTTAAATATGAAATTGGTAATGAATATCAATCATCTGAAACATCACTGAATGTAGAAAACAAACCATGGAAGTTATATTTACAGCACTTCCATTTCCCATCCATTCCAACACTTACAAAAAGCACAGCCCATCAGTGCCTTCAGTACTTTGATTTTATTTGGCGCATAGTAGCCATCTTTGTTACACGGAACCGTCTGGTAAAATATGCTTTTATACATGCAAACAAATACACGCTCTGTATCAGAGGACACAATGTGAATTAATAATAATTATGTTTAAATGTTCACCTTTATTGAGTTTGTAAGTGTAATAATTTATAAGAATTTGCTGTTTTTCACACACGCGCGAAACAACCGGCAGCAGTAAATTTGCCAGTATATACCAGTAGGCTACGGGCCTAATAAATGTATAGAATTCTTATTACGACACTACGTGCAGTCCGAGCAGTCCGAGTAACATGACATTTGCATGGATGGTGTGTTTCACCAGGTATCCGTGTAGAGACTGTATATATGGATGTCGAAATCGTAAAAACTTGTCACAGGATCGCAAGCCATTATCCATAGTAGTCAGTGGCCAATATCATTACGGCAAAGGCCGTATACGCTAGGAGCGTACGCATACGATAGGAGCGTAGAGCATGTAGAGCGTATTGTCGGGAGCGTGGTCTACGGGGTCGTAGGTTGGGAACGCCGTCATAGGACGCGGGAACGACAGCATTCGCCATTTGGGCGACAGACCAGACGGTAGCCACGGATACGCTAGGCAAGAGGGCCTGGTTACGCAGATAACGTCACCGGATGTGTAATACCGGGACTTGGATCGTGCGAGTGGGCGTCGCGTGTGGATTACGTCACCGGAAGTATACCGGGACGAATAGCAACCGTTAAGGACGGGATTGCAATATAACGCGGGAGTGAAGTGCTAGTGCCGGGAACTGTACCGGAAGGACTCAGCTAGATATAGCTTTGAGAGATAAGATAGCGTGTGATATAGTATACATATCTTATAATTACAGATATCAGATATTCTGTCTGATTAAAACCGAACAGTTTAATCTAATGCAGTGAACATCATTTTAAACATGATTTAAAACTTTGATATTTCTACTTTGTCATTTGTATTCATTTGTATATATATTCATCTTGTTGTAAATAAATTTATTTAGTCTTGATTCTCCCTTGGTGAGTTGTCTCCACTTGGTCCATCTTGTTACAGTGACATACCTATTATCAATTTTTATTTTGTTTGGGTGTTTTGACTTAGTTTTCCCTGATTTAAGTTCATTTATATACCTCCACATGGTCCCAGCTAGAGTTTTTGTATCTTCTATGGCTTTGGTGTAGTAATCCTTTTTAGCTTGATCAATGAGAATATTTGTTTTATTTCTCCAATGTTTATATTGGACAAAATCTTTTGTCTTATGATAAAAATCTCTTATTTCTTCATTCTTTTATTTCAGGAGTCAACAAACTTGGCAGTGTGTTGCTTTTTATTCGCTTAGTTTTTATAGGTGCATGTTTATCTAGTACATTAAGAATAGCATCATTCCACGAGCTTATGGCAGAGTTTACATCTGTCGTACTTTCTATATTGATAAGATCAAACGTTTCATTTAAACTATTAATACAATGCATTGTATCAAATTTCTTAAAATCTTAAAAAAGTTATTTCCGTATGTGTAATTTTGATTTAATAAAGGATGCATGTCTTGTTGCGCAGACTGGGTAGTGGTCACTTGCACTATATATTGGAACATTTGTTTCACATATATTATGTGGTTTATTTGAGTAAATATGGTCTATAAGGGTAGAATAATTTGCATTAACCCTTGTTGGAGATTGTAATTAATTGAGTAACATTGTATGTATCAAGACAATCTAACCATCTTTAAGGTGAATTTGTTTAGGAAGTTATAATTTGTATCACCCATAATGATGATTTCGTTTTCATCATGGCCTAAAGCTTTTTGAATTTCCTGCTCAAAATCATCAACCCATTGTATAAGTGGTCTAGGAGGTCTATATACAGAGCAAATAATAATTGGTTTAGACTTCGGCAGTATTATTTCCAACCATATGCTTTCTATCTTCCCAAGTTCGATATCTTGTCTACGTTTATAATGTAAATTGTCTTTTATATACACTAAAATCCTACCACCCTTTTCTTTATGCCCTTGACTTCTATCCCTTCTTTCAAATTTAAAACCATCTAAGTTTAATGTACTGTCTTCTTCCTTCTGTAGCCATGTTTCACATATACCAAATACATTTACATTTTCCTTTTGAGTTATTAATGTTAAGGTCTTCAAATTTAGGTTTATCAACAAGAAGTTGCCCTATATTAATATTTGCAATTTTGAGTTAACCCCAAACTCACACATTCATCATTATGCTTCGATTTTGTTTCAAAGTTACTTAAAACATTTGCTTTGCTAGTGGAAATATAAACAGTATTACTAGCTGCATTATTGAGATATGAAGTAGTAGTGGTCTCAAGAAGAATATCAGATGACTTACAGTTTGTATTACTAGCAGTATTACTAGCCGCATCATTAGGATATGAAGTAGTAGTGTCCTCAAAAGGAATATCAGTTGGCATACAATTTGTACATAGATAAGAATGACATTCCGAACAAATACTAGTTAATGCATTATATACACTATTAGAATAAAGTTTTTGTCCATGAGTATTTACATGGTGAATGGCGTCTTCTTCTTTGCCGCTTTCCTAACTTGTAGCATATGGACACTTCCATATCCATGACATCCATGACATCTGATTGGTTTGCCATATGTACAGTGGTCCGTATTGTGGTTTCGTTCTCCACAATTATGACAGTCATCCATTTTGGTTTAAAAATGGGCTTAATTGCATTGATATTTTGCAGGAGGAGACGTGTCCCTTGTGCAGTCAGGTGAATATCACCCATGCGATAAAACCGTTTGTTGATCACGGAAGAAGACAGAGATTTGAAGAATATTTTATACTGTGGAACATAATGAACATTATAGTTATAACAAATATATATCGACCAGCAAGTTGTTGGCATATTCTACATACGTGTCTAATCGTGGCGGCAATCCCGAGATAATTATACTGCATTCAGAATGTCCATATGCCCTTATTTGGAGTAGGAGGCTTTCAAGCTCTTCCTCAATCTGTGCAATGGTCTGACCATTACTTCCGTTGTTGCCTCCCACAACAAGAATTATTGTTTTTGTATTTTCCTATACCAAGTGTGGGAACGATATCAGTTACGTCACGGATCTTGGAGCCTCTCATAGTTTTGACATCTGTTTTATATAGACCCTTTGTTTTCACTCCGTTTAAAAGAGAATCACCAATGATGAGGGTATTGTTATGGAGTACATATCTTTTGTTGTAGTTAATGTTTACAGGTGTATTATTAGTATTATCTATTACTCTCCTCTTCTGTCCTCTTGTTGACATAGCTTCTGCTGAGGGGGCTGTTCTTCCTTCTCTTGGCCCTGCTAAGTGACTGTATCAATGGCGCTGCTTATTTTGGATGGATCATAATAAATTCCTCATCTTCTACCTCAGTATGCTTTTTGTGTAACACTTTTTTTTTCAGGCCAGGCGTATATTTACATCTTTCATAAATACTTCCACGTCAGCTTGTTCCATGAAACTGAGTGGATTGAATGTATCTTGAGAATATCTGATCTTGTGCCTTTTGCATTTTTCATACCGGATCGAGGTAACAATTTCTTTCAGCATAATCATACCTACTCGATCTGTACACTATTTTAAACAGCATCAAGTCACCTGCATCATACACAACCTCAGATAATGTATTCATTTTAAATTGGTTGTATTTTTCCGACTTTGTTTACACACAGCAGATCCTGAAACATACACATTATTTTGCAGAGTTTCTGGATTGTCTTTCACAGCCATACTTTCGACCGTTTTGATGGAACTCGTTGATTAAATGTTGCTCTCCAGTCTCTCGTCTCTTGTTTCTGCTCTTTGGTAATGTGCATTGATTTAGGAGTGTACGTTTTGGCAGATGAACATACTTGACATTAGAAATCATCATTGGGTAATTGTATGATTGAATTTATGAACTAGCAAACTGTTGTATTATACCTTTGCTTTAAATGCTCCTTAATTGCTTTACAAAATCTATAGTCAACCTCAAGATGCATATGCGTGTCTGGAGACTCAGCTCTCGTCTCTGCAAAGTTTCTACTAATGAACTCTGGTTTTCGAACTTGTCCGTGTTTTCATTGATAGCCATACTCTGGCCAAATTTGGTTAAGATCAGATGGCCCGGTCGTCTTAACGTGGCAAAATATAGCATATATAAGAAAATCAAGGGCTATAACTCGGTGTTACTGGTCTGATTTAGCTGATTTTCGAAAATGTCCGAGATTTGTTTGATGTCAACAATCTTTCAACGGTTAGAAAAGATCGGATGAAATGAAAAATGAAGGTCCTATTCGTAACGAGGCAAACGTTAACGGACGACAACGACGAAGGACGAACCCAGGAGGAAATGGTGACAAAAAGCATAAGGATGGATGGACGGAATGACCAACAACAATATGACTCCCGGCCACTTCGTAGGTGAGACATAACTAATAGTGCAAAAGAGGAGTAATCTCAGACATTAGAGAAGATTTTAATTAGTTAGTTGCAAAAATAATCAAGGAAATGAAAGGTAGAAAGAGATTTATTACTTGTCAATCCGAGTGAATCAAATCACACAGAATCATCTGATCACAGAAAAGTCTGACTCTGATAAAGTAGTGTATATTACCCACACTCTAGGTTTAGAAAATATATCCATAGTCTTGCACAGGTTAGGCAAGAACACAACTGGCTCAGACTGAGCTACAATGGTAGTGGATTAAAAAAAGCGAAATAAATTCTTACTTGACACTACAGTTATTGAAAACCAACTCGAGGATTTAGTGCAATACTGCTGTATCTTTTTTATTTATATTTTATATGTATTAACACGAGTGTTGCGCTGCACTTTCCAACTGTTCACTTTGCCATGTCTTATCCATACGTCCCTGATACTACCGGTCTGGAAGGTCTTTGGGTGGACTCGTGCAAATATCTACGGATATCGAGATTAACGTGTCAACTGCAACTTATAGTGATGCAATTTGGCCTGGGCTGCACGGACAATAGGGCAGGCTTTAAAAAAAGAGTATGAGAGTGGACCTTTGGAAACGGCCGAACACGATAAATACGAAATATTGCAGTCTCGGTTTGATTGAGGGTTGAGCAGAACTCAATATTCATAAAATCAATAGTACATAATTTTAACAATTCCGAAGATCGCATGCATATGGTGGTGGACATGCTACTTTTACTGTCATTATTCCATGGTCCCAGTATCTAATTCTATGCCCCGAAGAGCGAAATAAACACAAAATGGAATTTAGTCGGGAGCAGCGGTTATGAAGCCTGCGCATCACAAGTAACAGTCAAAAGACTAAATTACAAAAGCAGATACCATTTCCTATGTGTGGTTAAACAATACCCAGAGCCTTTATCTGCCGTAGTGGGTCCGCCGTATCGACATTTAAGTAAGAAAACAGAAACATTTGAAAATGTACCACCGATATCTAATTATAAGTATCGGGCTCAGCGATCTCCAAAGATCAAATGAATTAATTATAAGTATCGGGCTCAGCGATCTCCAAAGATCAAATAAATAACAGTACTGACTGCAAGCGCGGGGAGACGTTAAGTCCGCATCGAGGACATCGTTTTATCAAAACATAGTTATAAACAAGAAATATCACTGTAAGTGATAATGCCCCCGAAGTGTCCTTTGACCTCTAAGTATAACCTTGACCTTGGAGCCATGGACCTGGATTTTGTGCACGACACCTCGTTTGGTTGTGGTGAGCACTTGTGCCAAGTCATTTGAAAATCCGTCCAGGCATGCAAAAGTTATTGACCGGACACAATTTGACTTTTGACCTCCAAGTGTGACCTTGACCTTGAAGACCTGGGATTTATGCGCGACACATCGTCTTGCTATGGTAATCACTTGTGCCAAATTATTTAAAAATCCCTGCAGGGGTTGTGACGTTACGGTCTGGACACGAAATTGTGTACCTGTTTTTGACCTATGAACTGCAGGTGACCTTGACCTTTGAGGTACGGACATGGGCTTTGGCGCTACACAGCGTCTTGTTATGGTGATCACTTGTGCCAAGTAATTTAAAAATCCCTACAGGGGTTGTGACGTTACGGTCCGGACACGAAATTACGTACCTGTTTTTGACCTATAAACTTCAAGTGTAACCTTGACCTTTGAGGTACGGATCTGGGTTTTGCGCGCGACACATCATCTTGTTATGGTGATCACTTGTGCCAAGTTATTTAAAAATCCCTGCAGGGGTTGTGACGTTACGGTCCGGACACGAAATTGCGTACCTGTTTTTGACCTATGAACTTCAAGTGTGACCTTGACCTTTGAGGTACGGACCTGGGTTTTGCGCGCGACACATTGTCTTGTTATGGTGATCCATTGTGCCAAGTTATTTAAAAATCCCTGCAGGGGTTATGACGTTACGGTCCGGACACGAAATTTCGTACCTGTTTTTGACATATGAACTTCAAGTGTGACCTTGACCTTTGAGGTACGGACCTGGGTTTTGCGCGCGACACATCGTCTTGTTATGGTGATCACTTGTGCCAAGTTATTTAAAAATCCCTGCAGGGGTTGTGAAGTTACGGTCCGGACACGAACTGCGGAATGATGGACAGACAGACAGAATCCGGACAGACGGACGGACGGACGGACGGACAGACGGACGGTGCGATTACTATATGCCCCCGAATTTTTTTCGGGGGCATAAAAATGACGATCAATATACAAATGGAGACTGCTTAACCAAAGACAAACAACTGAGATATCATCCATAATCGTTTATAATCATTACGACATTTTTGCAATTAATGTGAAGAATTTTTCCAATTGGAGGGTATTTATACCTCTAACTCCACAATACTGATAAACGTTTACTAGGGTGTGTATATAGAAGCCCACACAGTGACAGTGTAGATGATCTCAAACTGGCCCGCCCTTTGGACATAGTTTAACAAATGTATTCTCATATGCATGTGATTTTATTTTTTTTAAAAATCAAGTGGAAAGAAATGAGAACTACTTGTGGAGATGACCACCTTGCAAATTCCTTTCTTGAAAGTATTAGAGATAACTTCCTATTTCAACGTTTAGATGAACCGATGAAATATGGAGAGCTGGGTATGAACCATCATTAAGATACTATCTTCCAGCTATGTTGTGTCACCAGCAAACAGTTTGGTAATACAGGATATGACATCAGGGAGGTCATTCATAAAAATATGGAACAAAACTGTCCCCATGCCCTGCGGAACTCCGCTTGCCACATCCCCCGAGTTCAGAGACCCGCCCATTTACAATTACTCTTTGTTTTCTGTGTGTTAAAACATCCTTTATTCGCATGGACTTCAGTTTATTTGAGGTACTTTTCTAGGTAACTCTCAAATGCTAGCTGCCTTCAATTCGAGATAAATGACATTTACTTCTTCATCTGACACGACATCAAAGTATTCCAGTACCTGAGTAGCATAGGAACAGTCCCGTCTGAAACCATGCTGATAGATTAATAGCAGTAAAATTCCGATGAGGTGATTAGATACTTATACCCTGACAATTTTATTAATTATTCTATACTGAAAGGAAAAAGAAACCGCTATATAGTATATGTACAATATGCTGCTGTTAATCGAATGATACATGGCTAAAAGAAAGATATTTCCTTTCGGAAAACACGTGACATAGAAAATAGTATTCCTGCGAAGTTTCATTATTGACAGAGTACGCGTTTGGCGCAAACTTAGGATGCTTTTGCAAAATCTTTACGTTAAATACAGTACTGAACTGGCTCATTTTTTCAAAGAGGAACTTCAACATTTACGAATTTCTTGTTACAACGTGTACTGTGATTAAAACGTCTACAACATCACAGTTGTGTCCTTTCTCTAACTAACTGCAACTTTTTTTTTTTTACAAAACATCATGGGATTTCCTTGGAATATATATGGAATTAAGTATGCAGTATATACACTATATAGCGGACATTCCCATGTCGCGTTTCTTTTTCCTTTCAGTATATATAATATATAGCGGACATTCCCGTGTCGCGTTTCTTTTTCCTTTCAGTAAATGCAATATATAGCGAAAATTCCCATGTCGTGTTTCTTTTGCATTTCAGTATATGCAATATATAGCGACATTCCCGTGTCGCGTTTCTTTTTCCTTTCAGTATAGACAATATATTGCGGACATTCCAATGTCGCGTTTCTTTTTCCTTTCAGTATATACAACTAATTAGTCTTTAAAGGGGTTGCTGCACTATTGCCAAACAAGGTTTATTTTAAAGTGCTCTAAAAAAAACTTGAAAAAAGCTGAAAGAAATACCAAAATGCCATGAAATGACCTATTGAAAATGTTCAAAGAAACATAAATGGAGACGCCCAACTTTGAACGATGACGTCTGCGCGCCTTTTTAACATATATGGAATAGTGACAAAATGTCTTTTAAAGCAAAGAAAATCAATGCAAATAAAAAATAAGCATAACATTTATACATTTTACATCTGAATATTTAGTTTTTAATCAATTTGAAGTGATTTATTTTTTGCTATAAAATGTGTTTTGTCTATATGCCATTTATAGTAAACAGGCGCTCTGACGTCATTGTTCCAAGATGGCCGCCTCTTTTTGTTCTTTGCAAATTTTCAATCGGTCATATCTTCTTTATTTTTCATGGCATTTTGATATTTTTTTTCATTTTTTTTCTTTCTTTTTTTTCGCGTTTTTCAGAGCCCTTTTAAATAAATCGTGTTTGAAAATAATGCATCAACCCATTTAAAGTACTTTAAGACGGAGATTTTTAGGACTTTGGGATTTAGAAGATTTAATTTCATTAAGTAGATTCTTGATTTTTTTTTCAATAACATTGATGTTGGTAAGATTTTCCTCCAGTACTGGGCCCGTATTCATAAAGTAACAGAACATATTACTTAAGTCAAACTTAAGAATTTTTACAAATATCCTTATTAAATTATCAGCGACAATTTTGAGCATCTATTTTAAGATAACATTTTAGCCGTTTGTTTTATTAATCTACTGATAACATTACTGAAAATCTAAAGAAGATGTCTTAAAACATAGAAAAAGGTGTTAATATTTGATCAATTTTGACTTCAAATATTGCTAAAAAGCTTTATGAATATGGACCCTGGTATATTGTCGCTGGTTTCCTTGTTACTGACACAAAGTGGTCGTTCAGTACTTCGGGGTTTTCTTTGTCACTCGCTTGTAGTTTTAGGTCACCATTGTTTTTTTTCGTTATTACATACCGAACATTGTGTTTTAATATTAGACCGGACGTATTTCCAAAATAGTTTTCATCCGTTTTGATGTTAGATGTTATACTTTTCACAGTCGTATTTCCAGCTTCTCAGTTATTTAACAACATCGGTTTTAGACATTGTGTGCACTTTATAGAGCTTGTACTCGAGTTGAGGACTTTAATATTCGTAATTTTTGTATAACTGAAAAGCTACTCCATCAGGGCTATCGTTACCATAAATTTCGTAAAACCTTTGCACAATTTTATTATCGCAGCCCTGATCTTCTTTCCAAATATAAAAGTAATTTAAGAACTCTTCTGCGACAAGGACTATCACAACCTAACTATGTCGACGTGATTTACAACCTTCGTAAGATCCTTGGTCATGATCACTTTCATACTATCTTTGTTAAACTTGTTAAAATGTTTATCAAAAGAGGTTATGACCCTATCAGTTTGCAACGCACTGCATGCTTGGTGGTGGACCCATTTACAGTTCGCCAGTATACTTTCCTCTTTAATTGTGCGATGACCGGACAGGTTGTGGACCCTATGATGACGTCTACCTAAAGCCCAAAAGAACGGTGACGTTTGATGTTTGCTGCAATCTTGTCTTGTCGTGCACTCTATGGTTTATTCTCTTGTTGCTCTGGCTTCTGCCAAGTCATTCAGTACCTTCTTTGTGGCTTTCTAGGCTATTTTCTTTTATATATACACATGAGCATATTTGTGTTTTACTTATATTACCTAGTAATTCTGCCTTGTTGGTCAGAGAATAGTTCATGGCGGGGATTTCTTTATTTACACTCTCCCGTTTTATTGGGATGACAGCGTCTTTACACAGGAGATGGGTTTTTTACCTGTAGTTCGAGTATACCTCTACAAAACTTGTACACAGTTTTAATTTGTTTTACGTTTTTAACGTGGAACTAAACAGGGCCGCTTATTGCAACTACTGATGGACTGTTGGGGCTGCGCTGATCACCGATACTGATACCGATTCTGGATAAACCCTGCGAGATTTTCTCCTGTCGTAGATGGTTCGTACGCTAAGTCTTTATGCGCCGGTGTGGATAACGGAGGAGCCCATTGTACCGACAGGTACACGGGCAGTAATGAATAGCTGGATTTGGCTACTTGGCGTTTGATGAACCCTCGGCGTGATACGGACTCCATTGACTCCATTGGTGTCGAATTAACCCTGCGAGATACACACAGGCGGTGGGCACGAGTCACTAACATTCACACGACCAGTGGGTGTACCGGAAAAGTCATTACCACGTGCGAATCTATTAACATGGACTCCACGTGCACCCGGATCGACGTACTTCGGACGCTTCTAATCATCTGTTTCCTGATTGGCCTCAAAATGGATCAATAAATATATAGTCCATCTTGTCGCACGTGTAAATTAACATTACCAGGTGTAATAATGTATGTTATCAATATGAAACTAATACTTCGCCTCAAAACAACCATATTTAGCGCTTAATGAGTTTGTGTGCGCGCGCTTGTTATAACGTAATTGCTATTTAGTTATAAATTTAGTTTACCAATAAATAGCGGTTCAGCGTACATCCTTCAAAACTTAAAAGTGCAAGGATGTGGTTCAAATCCCGTCCCGAGCAATATTGTTCTTTATCACATATATTCTGAGGCCGTATATTTATCGATGTAACCTGTACGGAGGCTAAATAAAAATGTGAAATTTTACGCATCGATTTCTGCCTTATATACCGACTTTTAGGGTGTTCGTCTATTTGAAACTACTTCACACGTGACGCTTAGTTATTAGTTAAAATAGCTAGGGATAGTGTAGCTTTAAGATACACTTTCAAAAGTTCAGTATATTCTATACATACGGCTATACACACGGAAGCCGTGTCAGTAATTTTCAAAAAATACAAATTACGCATATTAACAGTGAAGTACACAGTGCCTCCCACTGCTGATTTGTTTTACATTATTTTCACGAATAAAAACAAATATTGTAAAAAGGGACACAGAACTGGAACATATTTGTTGTTAATATCGTACCAGTAAAGTCCACACTTTTATGTGCTAAATGATCTTAACACGGAACACAAACTTAGACAGAATCCCCCAAAAACAACCATTCGAATTCCTCGCAGAAACATCAAAATTCACTCTGAACCACTTAAAGGAACACACAACATTCGTGGAAGTTTTTATCATGGATTAAAATTAACGTCTCGATTTATTTATCCAGTATTACTTTGACCTTAAACATGCTTGCATATAATCAGTGCCCTCTATAAATCAGTGCCCTCTATATTCAATTTCGTTCGTTATAGGTTTGATTATATCATTGGTAGATTATAATTATCATTTAACAATATGCATTTAATAATTTCTTGATACTATCTTTATAATTTAATATCAATGATTGAACAAATGCAAGGTATGAAATAACAATACCGGGATGCCGTTAGTTTTAAAAACATCAAGATTGCCGCGTGTCCCTTTAAGTCTCTCTCTCTCTCTCTCACCCGTACCGGTGAACTTTCACCCCTACACCGGCAAACTTACTTAATTCACAGCCCCTACACACACAATGAATGCTACATTTATGATTAACCAGGTTGAAAAGCAGCTTGCTGAGTAAAGCATGCATATACGGACAAACTTCACGCATCACAGAGCCTGTGTTTTTTTTTGGTTACGGAAACAGTAGATCTTTATAATTTTGAATGTCACGAATCGGAACTGCCTCAACCCATTATTGCCGATGATCTATGGAAATTAGCGAGTTTGTACGACTGAGTATGTATAGAATTTCGAAACTTATTGCCGTGAATATAACAGCAGGCCTCCCAAATCTCCAGATAAAAATCCGGATTTTTCAGTCGCTCTCCGGATTTAAGTGTCAAATCTCCGGATTTTCCATCAACGGGGGTGGGGGGGGGGGGGGGGGGGTGTGGTCATCCATGTAATGCACTGGCTGAATATACAATTAACACACAAGGACATAATTTGTTCCTTCAGTGACATAGCGACATCTGCAAAAGCAGCAAGACAATTATATCTGTGGCTTCTTTAATTGGTCAACCTATGTGATATAATAGCAAGTGTGAGGAACTAGCAACTCCTACCGTGTGGTATCACTATGACGGCTGGGAAATCTCGAAAATGCACCAGAATGCGCCAGAAACAATATACAGTGCTCAGAAATTAAGCGATTAATTATACGAGTTATGTATTTGCACTTAGCACGCATCTGTGTAGAAAAGTAAGTGCACTTTCATGAAAAACAGTTGTGGTAGAAATTAAACCAAGTCTTTATAAAAGAATAACACAATCCTCCCTACAACAAACTATTTTTGTGCATGTTGAAGTATGCTAATCTATTATTTTCTGTAACTATCAAAGAATGCATAAACTTTTGTCATACTGCAAAGAAAATTCTCGAGATTTTATTGGTCAATGGGCCGTAGTCTACGTCTCGCGACGTGAACATAGGACAATTTCCCCGTAGAAGCCCCATACCTGCAATACACAAAAACAAAATCACGACGATAACGTTGCCCGTTCGTTTTAGAAACCGTCTATTGTTTCATTTCTATTGCTTTTCTGCACTTTCCATTGTGTGTAAAGGTCTGAAATAATCGTAAGTATATATTTTTTTGCAATTTTACAGATAATTCTAACACGATCTCCGCAGTCTTTCCTATACACAAAGAAGAGAGACAGCTGTATGTTATTCTACGATAAAATACAGCTGTTCCATTAATTGCCCGCGTATATTTCATCCGTTGGAAGCGCACGTTACATGACGTCACTTGGTAAATATACGTCACGAAGACAAACTCGACAGTAATTTTAATGAAATGTTAATTACAACAAACTTGCCATGCTCCCAAACCATGCACCCCATCATATGCATTAATACACATATAACTTTAATACGCATCTTGAACAAGCTGAGAACGTTTGACGTCATACAGCGCAAGCTATATGACGTAAGCAATGACTTAATTGTTTGTCACGTGACTACTAGTGTATTGAAACACAAAACTTTGCATACGGGGGCGCCCAATGGAACAGCCTGTAAACATAGCAACCTAATTACCTTGACCTCAGAGATAATATATAGTGCCCCAACAATAGCGTAAACAAGGGGGTAACTGTTGTGTTAGAATCGAAATAATAAATACCTACCTGTATTTTATCGGTGAATAAAACACAGTTAGTCTTTCGGATGCGAGTAATTAAATCACTCGTGCTCACGCACTCGTGATTTAATTACTACGCATCCGAACTCCTAACTGTGTTTTATTCACCGATAAAACACAGGTACATATTTATTATTTCTTAATTAAACATTAACATAGTGATAAAAAACGTTTATTTTATGAAAAAATCCGCCAAATATAACGACGAATTTCCATTTAAAAAATGTTCTTCTTAAATATCTCAGGATTTTGTGTTAAAATGTTTTGCCAGGCCTGTAACAGGTGGTGAAAACATACCATTCAGATTCAGATATAACAGGTGGTGAGGACACCCTGTCTCAACCGGGACTCGAACCCATGATGGTCTCTGGCTTACCGTACAAGGCCTCTTTTCGCCATTTACCTTAAAACTACGTACACGATATTCGTGTATATAGACACTTTCCCGGGCGATACTATTCCCCGGTCGATTTCCCGGTTACTTCCCGGTTAAAACCCGGTTGAAAAGGGGTGGCAAATGTGATGAGTGTGTTGATGTTTCAGATGTTTTAATGACATAGATGTCTTATATATGTATTCATTTTTCCATAATCACTAAAAAAAATGTTGAGAAAAAAAAAGAAAGTAGTAGAATTAAGTGTTGAATATTGGTGTTTTTTCACGATAATCTGACTGGTTTTGGCAATTCCCGGTTCAGTTTCTGATACATTTAAAGGATAACAGTGCCTTTATAATTCATAATTTATTGTCTTATTTCATAATATATGGTATTATTAACACATAACAATAATAAAAATAGAAATAAAACAGAAAATAAACGTTTTATTGCTTCATTTCCAACACCCGTATTTCGTGTAAGGAAAGCCGTAGAAATTACAGGTGAAGCGTTATTTCTGCACGTCGTGAGAAACAGATTTTTAAAACCTTAGTCTCAATGATGTATTAATTATATTGTATTATTTTAATTTTACAGCTTGAATGCTTTTGTCCACTTACATGTTAATGGGTATGAAACGGTATATGTTATTGAGCCTGAAACTCTTATTGTAATTTCTAATAAAAGTATAATGTAACAATTGTAATATTGTTAGTATTCTTCATTAGTACTTATCAATACATGTTATTCAAAAGTGTTAAATGTTTGTTTCCCGATCTGACAAACAGTACCTCAATATAAAACATTACACTTAATTCAATCAGTTCGTGCGACGGTGTTCCGTTTGTGATGATTAAAGTACAAGTGACGGCGTAATTAAAAGCGGAAGCTTAAAACATCATTTTCAAGTCTTGATCAAAATTATTTTTTTTAAATGTAAACAAAATAACGACCGTACAGTAATTAAGATAGATAGATAGATACTTTTATTTTAAAATTCCAATAGGCTATAAATATAAAGCCCATGCGGATACAAATACGGAATAATACATGGTAACAGTGCAATTGGTACATATAAGACAATAGTATGAGATCACAATGAAATACTTTGCATATACATGTACACATTTCCTGTGCGTTGACGAGAAGGTGTTTATAAATTTGCATGAATATTTGTATATTAACACAAGTTAACATAAGAATATTTATACATACACATATTTACATTAATATAAGTTAACTATACTCACCATGTTATACAGGAACATATCCACAATTTAATTTCTAAATAGGAATGCATTCATCAATATGTCGAAGATGACGTTCAGTGTTTGTGTTTTCCTGGATCTAAAGCTGAACATTTGTTGGAATAACCAAACGTACAAGAGCTGATTCCTAAAGTTTCGGTAAGTTTCCATGTTTTATATTTACTATTCATTTTTTCTTCATACTTAATTACTTACAATTAATATTACTATTAATAAGACCTATATTATGATATTCTTAGTAATAAGACCTTAAAGATTGCCGCGTGTCCCTGCTACATTAACAGCTTCATTTAACTAGGGACTACAACGTACACGTGTCAACCGTAATGGGATTAAATCATGTGTTGCTGTATATTACTAATTTTTAATAAATATATATTTTTTGTTGTCTTTTTACTCGATTTATATTTCAATACCTTTGATTAATTAGAATAGTCCTTCCTAGGATATATCATGATATTCCTATTAATAAGACCTTAAAGATTAAAGATTGCCGCGTGTCCCTGCTACATTAACAAGTGTGTCTATTATTACCGGTTCGATTACCGTGATGGGATTAAATGATTTTGCTGTATATTGTAAAGGACAATTCGCACCTTTAGACACGCCGGAATACACACGTATAATCACTGTGCTTTGACACGCGTCAACCTTAACTATCACTTTAAATCTGCTTGCTTATTAGGAATGCATACATTAAACGAAAAAAAGCAAAAGAAATTAATAAATTTGATGAGATATAAAAACCGCCCACGTTCCCAAAAAAGATTAGGTCAAAAAAGGCCTACGCCCTCTGATTATGAAGTAATTCCAGCACCGGATTCGAAATTAGCTATCATTTTAGAAGAAGATATCACTTTTGAAAATATCACTCCGAAATCAATGAAAATGTCATCTACAAAAAATAATTCTAATGAAAAAAAACGATAATGTAAATACGGACAATTTTGTTGGATCCGTTTCTTCAACGCCCAATAATTCATCCAAAATAGTTATAATGTCACAACGACCAAAAGTAAACGTAAAATTGCCATTTCAACTATAAAAAAGAACCAATCTCCAAATAAAACTACTCTTATTAACGATGCAGAAATATCGCTTAATTTTGGGGTTGATTCTTCAACACCAATAAAAACAGAAACGTGCATTTATAAGATACTAGCTCTAAAAAACGAAAAGAGTCACCTTTAGAAAATATTTCAATAAATAATAAGAGACGGAAGTTAGTATTACCTGAAATGTCTCCCGAAAAAAGCGGTGAAGAAATAATTACAATTGATAATACACATAATAGTTCCGCGCAAATAAACGACAACTGGTGGTTAAAAGAGTTAGATCTAAAAATATCGGATAAACACGAAATTATAAATTTTGATTGGTTAAATGATAAGCATATGACAGCCGTTAATTCAATTTTGAAAAAAGATTTTCCTCATATAAATGGCCTAGAAGCTACAACTAACACTCCGTTCTTTATTGACGATGCAAATAAATGGAACATACACAAAAAAAATCGGCACGTAGCACCCGCTTGCCAAATACATTTTAATGGATCAAATCATTGGATCATGAGTTTTAAAACAGTTCCAGACAGAGATTTTGTTATTATATTGATAGTTTAGGAGAACGCCTTAAAGATATCAAATTAAATCTAAAAATTCAGTTATCACAAATATATGCGTCTTCAAGTGATAAGTTTATCAATATAAAAATTCCTAGGGTTCAACAACAGATAAATTCCTATGATTGCGGTTTATACGCGATTGCGAATGTAGTAGAGTTTTGTAATATAAGTATAATGTTATTTTTATTCTAGTGTGTGTATGTCGCATACTAATATATATCTACATATATGAAGACTTTATTTACAATTTTGAGGTTTCCTCCTGTTAAACAGTTCATTCATTTGTGTTGCAAACAACTATAATTATATTATATGTCACTGTAAAACATAACCAATTCATATTTTCGATATGTGTTGTTTTACATACTGATAATATCTATGTAGATCTATCTAGTTTTTAATCTATAGTGTACTGTTTCTCACGACGTGCAGAAATAACACTTCACCTGTGATTTCTACGGCTTTCCTTACACGAAATACGGGTGTTGGAAATGAAGCAATAAAACGTTTATTTTCTTTTTATGTCCATTTTTATTATTGTTATGAGTTAATAATACCATATATTATGAAATAAAACAATAAATAATGAACTATTAAGGCATTGTTATCCTTTAACTGTCTCCGAAACTGAACCGGGAATTGCCAAAATCAGTCAAATTATTGTGAAAAAACACCAATATTCAACACTTAATTAAACTACTTTCTTTTTTTTTCTCAACATTTTTTTTAGTGATTATGGAAAAATGAATACATATATAAGACATATATGTCATTAAAACATCTGAAAAATCAACACACTCATCACATTTGCCACCCCTTTTCAACCGGGTTTTAACCGGGAAGTAACCGGGAAATCGACCGGGGAATAGTATCACCCCACTTTCCCTAAAATATTGGTCCAATCAAACTTCGAGAATATATTTGCTCCCGAATCAATACAAATGGTCGAAACAGTGATGATGAACGATCCAATTCGTAGACCGGAGCAAGTTTCTCCAAAATCAAGCCCTAGAGGTTCAAGATCACCAGCGTATCCTCGTCCTGATTCATCAGGCACATTAAAGACTACAATAAGTTTGGGCAAAGTACCATCTGTCATTCACTCAGGGCCATTTTATCTTATGAAAGAGGTCCCGGTTGCTTCAGGTGCGTAGTATTTGTTATTGTTAGAATATGGTAAACGATATACTTGTAGAATAGTTGTTTTGGAGAGATTGATCACTTAGTACCAGATTTGTTGATAGCAGTATTTATGAAAAGCAAGATTTTATAGGCCTGAAGTAAATCGAGGAGAAAAAGTGCGGCCGGTACGTGACGAACACAGGACCCCTCGGAAACCGGGACTCCTCGGAAACCGGGACTCCTCGCTTACCGTACTAACGATAGTGCTCTATCAAATGAGCTAACCAGGCCACCGGGTACCCAATATCACCACCCTCCTCGCACTTTTAACTTTTTGAGCTGACCAAGGTCTTCCGGTCTCTCATACCCCCGATGACACTATCCAGCATTCACAGAATGAAGTGAAGTAAACCAAGGAAAGTGCGGCCAGTACAGGACGCGATGCCGGAAGACCTTGCTTACAGGGCCAGTGCTCTACCAACTGAGCTCACCGGCCACAAACGACCTCAGGCCTATTGATGTTTGTCGGAATCCTCTCCCTCTGAGTCTGAGGTTGCTGTCCTCATATATCTTCTGATAGTGTTGATACAGTAAGAGGGAATCATACATGAAAACGCATAAGAGGGGTGATGATGTTTTATGCATAACCTTTTTGTACAATAGACATTTTGCCAAAAAAATTGTAATGACTATAATACAGTCTGCGCGAATGAACATTTAATTTTACGTCTGTCCGATTTTTGTCCGGAGCATAACTTCAAAACTCCTGATGGGACTGCAATGAAACTTCACACAATGATCTAGGGCAATGCGAGGACATGCAGAGTGCAAGAGCTGTAACCATGTCTTCATTCAAATTAGATTTATTGCTGTTTTTAATCAGAGGTACAACTGAGAACAGTTGTAGCTCTGAGATGTGAAATGTTTGTAATTAACTCCCTTGACAATATACTTCTGCGATTATTGGCCAAGCCTGTATGCACGGTGAGATTGTCTAAAGACATTAGATTTTCAATGGAAGTGACTTCCCTAGATATTATGTATAGTTTTGAGAAGTACAGTGAGTATTTATTACTACATGTATGGTTACATATGTAAGAACATGCACAATATAAAGGGCATTAAAAATTATAGATGAAAGACAAATCGCAGGCTTACCACCTTTAATCGCGTTATATCTTAACTTACGCATAACATTCTATCCTTGTCCCATCTTGTGTCACAGCATTTTCGAGTTGGCTGATTGCAAGTTTTCATTGAAATGGAATGACGGTTCTGATATTTCAGAGAAAGCTGAGATCACAGGGTGCACAAATCTGACAGAGTATTATGGCCTGGAGCACACATACAACAAGTTCTGTAACAAAAAAGGAAAGGAGGAACTCAGCTCATTTCTCCCCAACCTCCCTGGATACATTGATTCTCCAGGAATGCAAGACAATAGGTATTGTAGTTAAAACAAGTGTCAATCTGTGTGCATTTGAGAATTGTGTTTCACATTTGATTGACAGTTGAATTATTGTAAAGATAGAGCTGTTCAAACAGCTAATCTGTAAGCTGAACAAGATGCTGCCATTAAGGAAGTGGATAACAATGTCTTGTGTCTATACTGAACATAACCTTAGTATTTACGGATTTTGGGAATTACAGTTTAATTGAATGGTTGTTTCACAGCTCATCAACACATAATTTAGAGACACCTAGATAGCTAGTCTGTAATAAACAAGATACTGCTGTCAAGGACGTTGATATACATGCAGCTTCTTATGACTGTTATTGTAAACATAACCTTACAGGATTTCTACAAGTGCAAAAAGGGAGAAGAAAAATGATTGCAAAGCATAAAAATGTAAATGGAAAAAAAAAAACACAAAAAAAAAAAAAGAAATGGGAAAATCTAAACTGTTTCACCGACACTTACCAAATATTTCATTGAAGAAAGTTGAATGGAATGAGCCATCTGGTTGATTTATGATTTTAATTTCTTTCAGTTCTCTGCGTTCATTGATAGAGAAGCCACCAATCACAGGCAAGGAGATCAATACATTGTCCAACAGTGCCCTGGCTGGCTTCAGGCTCCACCCAGGACCCGTGAGTGTACACAATTATACTAGAGGACTTTAAAAATGCCTTGTGTTTATAGTTTCAGTAATTCTTACATGCAATTATTTAACTAATGTTGCGACGGCCTTTGCATATCGCATATTAAAGACTGGTTTTCACAACAGTTGTGACCGTTTTATTTTTAATGAAGTGAAAATGAAATGATTTATACAACTGGTTTTGAAATGAGATATTAAACTATGGTGTAAGCTTTGTTTATTTTCAGTGAGGCATTTTTAAAGTCTTCGAGTATACTTGTTTAAAAAACGAAATATGTAATATTGATGAATTGTAATTTGTGGCTTTTAGTTTAAAATGTATCTGTCACTCCATACAGTATTAATATTTTGAACACAATAAGTTAAAACTTGTATATTCCGTCTTAGAGCTTGTAACTTTATATAATACAATTTATTCTGCACTATTTGTTATAAGCAGAAAACCTTCAAAGCTCTGATATTTTTTTCCAGAGAACCTTCAAAGCATGAAACTATTTAACATTACACTAATGCCAGCTTAGTAATATATACTCAGTTGCAAAAGAAAGTAGACACTGAGTTTTGTTAAGATTTAATTGTATAAAGTTTTTTTAGAATTGACAAATTCCAAAATGAATATCATGTTGTCATTTGTTTTTCAATAGGTCAAATCATTAAGGGACTGTCGCTTGATAAAGAGGATAGGGTGTAAAGTAAAACTTTCAAAGTGTCCAGTTTCTTTTGCAAATGAGTATAATAACGAACTATGATGACTTTTGCAGTTACCAGAGCAGTATAGGTTCATGAGTCAAATGCCTACAAAGAAGAAACATAAACGGAAACGTAAGAGAGATTCTGGTACAAATGGAGCCTTACAGGAATCAACTGGTACGTATGAATTACTTGTGTACAGGGTATCTTACATACCTGCTAATATTGAAGTTATTAAACAAGTTGGATGAATTATATCATGCAAGGCTATGCCGAGCATCAGTGTAATGCAACGAATTTAATAAATTTAATATCTAAATTAAAAAATTAAAAAGTAATATAAAATAGGCATGAATGTGAGATTCTGTTTATCGCATATTTCCAAAAATGCCACCTAACCTTCGGTGTAGTCATTAATGTAGCAGCCTGAATAAGTTGTCGTATGGGGATGTATGTTTTGTATGATGTAGTATGTTACTTCGACCTTCTTCATAATACGACAAGAAACAAAGGAACTGCTGCATCCCTTTCTGTTATCCAGTACTTACTTGGTTATGGAAGTTGACGAGGCAATTCCAACTGCACACTGACCTTAACCGAAAACATCAAGTGATAATTCGGCATTCATTTGCATATTTATTACACAACTACTGGACTATGATATGTAATAAATCAAATTAACTGTAATAATCTCGTAGACAGGGCTTATAATTGTCTGTTTCTGGTTTAATTACTTTCACCGCATTATATTTTGCTTCAGTGATACAGTAAACAACCAAGAATTTTTGGTTTGATAATATTTTTTACTGCATTTATAAAATTCCCATCAAAGGTCAAAGTCACAATTAGAGGTGAAAGATCAAAATGCATCAAAATTATGTCTTTGCCATAACTCGAAAATTACAAAATGGAATCGAACTATACAAATGTTAAAGCAGGATCAGATGTGACTTCACTATACCTTCCACTTACCATTGTGATTTACCTATGACCCTTAGCATTTCAGCAGTGTAGGAATACTATAAGAAAACATTTTCGGTGGCATTTGTCACTTACTGGTAACATTTTCTTGTTCTATTGTAGAGAATTCTGCAGAAGGAGTCCATGAGAAATCGAAGCACAAAAAACCTTCCAAAAATCCGGAGGAAGTTCCTAAAGAACCATCCGGCAAAAAAGATCCAGGAAGGAAAAAGAACAAAAAGAAAAAGAAAAAAGGAAAAGAAAAGGATGAAGGTGTCAAATATATTGTACCATTTAATCTTTTTAAATATATTAATTTTAATAATAACCGCCTTTCAATTATTTGTAGCAACTTAATTGCATGCACACATACTTATAGTAGCATTTATGATTCATTTTCACAAAAAACAAGAGACCTAGGAATTTGCCTTTCCCAGTTCATGTTTTAATGAGTCTCTTACTCGACAATTTAAATCATGGACATGTAAATGATAGCTTATGTAGAATTCATCTTTCATGTTAAATTCGTTATGACTTACTAAGTACCTCCCCACCACTCCCCTCCCAACACACACACACTCGGTAAATTGTTGCATTGTTTATTGACATAGAATACGCTCTGATACGGACCGAGTACCAGCATATCTTCTCAACCCAGTAATTAGTCGGTATTTTCTAACCCTGCAGGCTTCTGCGTTGAAGAGCATCTACGGTTAAAACACCAGGCCTTGAATTCACCAACCATTCTTGAGAATATTCTTAGACTTAAGCTCAAGTATGCAAATTTCAATCACAAATATTTCTAGAAATTTACAGAATAAACGTTCATAACAAGCTGCTATTTATATGATGCATACTAATAAATAGCAACTTCTTAAGATTGTTTATCTTTGAAGTTCATGGAAATATTTGTGAACGTAATTTCAGTTCTTGAGCTCAAGTCTAAGAATCGTTTGAAGAATGGTTAGTGAATTTCAGGCCAAGCGTTAATCTCAGAGCTTCATATGCACTCGCTCTTTGTGACTTCAGAATTTATAGTGAATATACCTAATAAGTAGATAAGTAGACAGTAATGTTAAATTTATCTCCTTTGAACTATCTCTTTATTAAGAGTTACATTCGGAAAAGTCACTAGTTAATTTGAGAAAACAGATTAATCAACTAAAATTAAATATTATTATTCAATTAGTCATCACACGTCCTAGGTAGGCACAGGAAGAAATTTCATTCATGCCAACTAACTGTATAACTACAGTATATTGAAATACGTTTACAGTGTAATTCTAACTTAAATTATATTTTTCTTACCATTTCAGATCCACAGTCGTGAAAATACAGTTTTAATAAATGTGTGCTTCGTGACAATTTCCTAGCTTTTGCTTCGGATCAGATGCCATATTAACAAAATAAACATGTCGTCTGTGTTACAACAGATGAAAAATGTAATAACAGGAGAAAAGTTAAATAACAGGAGAAAAAGTGTTATTACTGGAGATAAATGTTATTACTGGAGAAGAAACTTATAAAAGGAGAAAGGTGTTATAACAGGAGAAAGGAGTTATAACGGAAGAGTGGAGGTATGCTGTTAAGGTGACAGCGAAAACTATTTCACAGGCAGCTATATGATTGTAAAGAACTATTTGTTAATAATCTAGATTCATAACTCAACTTTCCGTATAAACGTAATGCCTCTGACATTGATCGTGATAGTTCTTCGGCAGTTTGTTCATTAACTGTCGGTTGCCATGATCGATGTTTAAACATCAGCTTGGTATAAAAAGTTATCTGCACCAGTTATTTAAGCCACAGTATGTTTATTTTTAACCTTAAAGGGACACACAGCAATCTTGATTTTTAAGAAACTTGCGGCGTTTGTTAGTTTTCAGCATAACATGCATTTGTTCAATCATTAAAATTAATTATAGGACATAAATTGTTTTTACGTATTACTACCTAACTGTTGATTATATTGCACCAATAATATATTCAAAACTCTGATCAAATAACAAGAGAAAATGAAAACTCCAAATGTTATTTAATGATATGCAAGCAGGTTTGAAGTTCAACTGATACTGGATTAATAAATTGCAACGCTAATTTTAATGCTTGATAGTAATTTCAAGATTGCCGTGTGTCCCTTTAATGGAGATGATGCAGACTTTGTGTCAAGTATTATTGTACATTATTACCGTCTAATTTGCATTAAATAACCCGATGGAATACAACGCAATAGTACATCAGTTTACACATGAGGTATTGACACTAATTATTTGGCATAGTTTTCGAAGTTATTTCTGTTGATTGGATTACGTTATTCACTCGGTCATGAGGCTTCCCAGTCCGAATACTTTGTCACCTGTTTTATTTTACGTTTGAATAAGCATTTTCTGTGGAAATTGAAGGTTTGTGGCAGGCAGGCAGGTTATGCTGGCATAAATATAGCCTTGCTGTAGTTGTTGAGGTCGGTAATAAATGTAATCTTGTGTGACAATGGGCGAGACTGATTTAAAATTTAAACGGGTTTAAATCAAAATAGGACTATTAATAAATCAAGGTGGTCATTTTTATGCTTGATATTAAAATACATTGTCATGTTCTTTCAAAGATTTAAAGGTGTTAGTGTAATTCACCGGCAACTGATTCACAGTGTCTGATTTCTGATGTTCTCATGTCTTTGATGAGTGCATTAATGAGTGAATTAAAAATAAAAGATGTGAAAATCCTGCCAGACCAAGTAATCGTGGTAAAAATCGAACACAGTAAAATACTCAATGCTGATTGCTTATTGAGGTGTTTTTAAAATACCTATAAAGACCTCTTGACGTCACGTCCTTCAACCGTTAGGACGTCAACTTAAGCGATTTTAAACACCAGAAAACATCCAAAACAAAGATTACGTTATTTTAAAGCGACGTTATGTTCAAACAACAAATTGAAATGGTTAAAAAAACAGGATAAAGCTGTATATTTTCTTTGTTTGGTGTTGAGAGATGGGCATACAATGTAAGTTTTGAGAATTTGTATTTATATGTTCAACCTCTCGAAAATGTGTGTATTAAATGCATAAAAATCAATGTCGGATAAGAAATAAAATATTTCCATCGGGTTTATATTGTGCGAGATCAAAACCTGGTGTTTGGGACTTGAATGAAACACATAGAAACTGCGGGCCTACAGGCCTTAGTATCGATGAACTTCAAGTCCCGCCCAACAGGTATTGATCTGGGACAATATAAACCCGCTGGAAATATTTTATTTCTTAACTTATACCTTAAATGGGGTACATCAGGCTTTTCCTGCAGGTGCAGGGCTCCGACTTGACAAATACAGCCCCGTGTGGTTCTGGGGCAAAGAGTAGGGCCACTGCAGATCCCTTGGGATGGGTAGGCAGAGGGGTAGAACTCCCCCAAATTCATGTTCATTTTATCATTTTTTTGTTCATGTTCATTAAAGGTCTTCATCATGACCACTGCAGAACTGCTGCAGGTAATAAGGTTCTAGGCCCATTCTCCATATTTTATCTCGATGTACATGGAGGATGAGCCTGGCATTTCATTCCTATTAGGCGCCATATAACCTTTCATGTGTTGGTGCGCCTTAAAACCCCAATTCAATTCATTTGACAAATACTGATATTGCCAATTCTAAAGGCCAAAACATAATGAATGACCCTAAATATGACCTCCTGTTTATTAGGGAATTTCATTCTTCAGGGGAATTTGTGCTATCCTAGGTTTAATACACACCAGGGTTAATTTAAGAATTGAGTTAGGGTTTTACAGAACACCAACACAAAAGTTAGATGGTGCCAACAGGAATGAACATTCCAGGCTCACTCCACATTTACATCGAGATAAAAATACATAAAAATGGACCTAGAAGGTTTTCACCTGCAGAGTTGATTTCAGAATTGTGTGCCCAGTTTCGTCAAAATCTATGGTGATTTCAAATGTTAAACATAAAAAAACATGGTGCTGTCACCATATTTTGATTGATAATGTCGGTCTTTTTTCATGAATTGGAACGTTTTAAATATTTTAGACTCTTCAAGAAAAAGCTTGATGAACCCTCTTTAATTCAATGAGTTGAAATGCGAGAAATGGTATTAACATGTTCAGAAATGTTTGTCTCTTTTCTAAAAACTTGTGTAGGCGTTACGCAAAGTTACGCAAGAATCATGGATTAGTGCTTTTATCATGTCCACCAACATTGTCATTTAATTGTATATAATGTTGTTTATATTGTATGTTTTGAGATATTTATATGAAGAAAACACAAAAAACTGATCTGCCTTGAGATTTTGTTTAATAACCATTTTGAAAGTAGACTTCAAATAAATATGCCGTTGCTATTGCAGGCGTTGGCAGTTAAGGTTAAGTTTTGAATTTAGATGTTTAACCTTTGTGGCAACCTGCGTTTCTCAAACACCATTTGCTTTTCAGCTTCATACGTACATCACGTACACATACATGCATCCATGAATGCATGCAGGCACATATACACCCGCATGGTTGAGGTGCATTCAAACCAAGACCACTGATGGGGTTAATTTTTACAAAAAAAAAGTAAAAAGATTAAATTCTTGCATATTGTGGCTTATAAGCGCTTCCATGGTTGGATAGTAAAAATGCTGCGTCTAAAGCTTTTGCCTCTCACTGTTATAGGTTCTAATCTCACTGGAAGCTCGACTTGTCAAATGAGAGTGTCGATTCTTACGACTGGTGGGAGGTACCGGTATACAGTACTGATTCTGGTGGGAGGTACCGGTATACAGTACTGGGAGGTACCGGTATACAGTACTGGTTCAAAGCAAGAAAAATAGGGTGGTCTGCCACTACTACAAAAAAAAATCATGGCCTAAAAATGATGTAAAGCATCAGTCAAACAAACTTTTCACCCAGAATTTGTATACTTGTTTATCTTGAGTAATTTGCACACAAAAAAAGGGCTCAGTTGGCAAGGGAATACCATGGTTTTCAGTAGAGATTGAGAACATGTTCAGGGCCTCCTCTGGGATTCGCAAATGGAGCCAAATAAGACAAAATAATAAAAGTGGCGATAAAAAAATAACGAATGTGATTGGCGAAAGAAATATCCAATGTCAGTCATGAATGTAATTGTTGTGTATTACTTTTCCAATCTCGTCGTACCCCTTAATTTCCCCCCTGTATAATCGCCTAATAACTCAAAAATTAGCACCTCTTATATCTAAGTCCAGAAGGCGACACTTGTCCATGATGAGGTGTGAAATACACACATTTGGTGTCAAGTATACATTAGGCTTTAATTATGACAGGATGAAATAAACCGGTGATCAGTATAATTCTAGATAAGATTTTGTACTTGTATACATGTACAGTATTTATTTCGAAACTGAAACATTTCTAGATTAATAAGTTCTGTTCTTATGTAAAAAATTGAGTAATATATTTTTTAAAATATAATTTTATGATTATAATTATTACTAACTGCTTTATTTATGGGCCATACTTCATTTAAATATACATAAAAATAATTTCTTATATGCTATCTTTGAGCCAATTTTGGCTCCAATGTCTCCAATTTGCCTCCGAAGTTTTTCATTTGGCGAAATTGGTTGCGAAAGGAAAAAATGGCCAGAGGAGGCCCAGATGTTATTCATTTTCAGTAATCATATTAGTCTCAATTTTTCAGCACATTTTAGGCTATGTATGAAGGTCGTTTTTTTGTGGTGGATGCAGACCACCCACTTATTCCTGTGTTGAACCGGTACTGTATACCTCCTGCCACCCATAAGAATCAAAACTTTCTCACAAGTTGAGCTCCCAGTGGGATTCAAACCCGGCTGAACTTCACACAGTGATCGAGGGCAATGGGAGGAAGAGCAGAGACTGAGTGCAAGAACTATAACTCTGTCTTCATTCAAATTTTGTCCTTTATAATTTTTAAAAACGAGCATAATTTTAAAAATTGGACCAGAATGAAACTTCGCACAATGATAGAGGGCAATGAGAGGAAGTGCAGAGCACAAGAACCATAACTCTGACTTTAGCTTGAGTAATAGCAGAATTATCCTTCTTTGTAAAATTACATTTATTTAAATATAACATGTTTATCTTGCCTGGAATGTAAAGGTTTGCCATTCTTTAATTGATATGCAACAGTAATGTATGTTAACGCTTTTGATCTTTAAGTAAATACTGTCATATAATATCATGATGACCTTGTTTTGATGTAAAAATCTTAAAGGAGCTTTACTCCAGACCATCATAATTATAGACTTTTCTGAGAGAGGTCTCGTGAGAGGTCCGGATGATCAATACTAAACTGCAAGTACATCATCATTTGGCATAGTTACTGCCCTTGATCCATTTTAACTTCTAATTATTCAGTCAGATTTCAATCTTTATTGTATACGGAAACGTACTGGTGTCTACCACAACTCGTGGTCTACCACAACTCGTGGTTGTTCTCTTGCCTTCCATTCTTCAAAATATTTTGAAGCCATTTCAAATTACGCATGGCCAGTACAGATCCATGTAAATTTATGAAGTTTTATTCACAATAACTCCACAAAGTTCTGAAGTATATATCAGATCATTTAACAAAAGCACCGCAAAGTGAAGCATATAATGCCTGTTGTACAACACATCTGGTCTGTATTACCGTATACATTATTGGTAAGAAATATTGAAGAATGTAAAATCAAGGGGAAATGTATTTCTTTAGTTTGGAGGTATTTCTACTAAGTTAAACCTTTTTCCAAGAGACAATTCTGAAAAATATTTATTAAGAATTATGGGCCATTTAGATTTTAAGAACACCTGAGCCGAAGGCTCAAGGTGATCTATTGGGATCACTCTTCGTCCGTCGTCCATCCGTCCGTCCGTCGTCGTTAACTTTTCTTCAAACGACTTCTCCTCAAAAACCACTTTGCTAATTTTGACCAAACTTCACTTTTGTAGAGTATGATTTTATGAAAGAACATACATTAGGCTTCAAAATGAGACATGTGTGCCATCTGAGCGTTGGGACTTTAGTGAGTTTTGGGGGGAAAAAGTTTCATTTTTAGACGAAAATCGCCGAAATCTGGAATTATTTTTTTAGAAAAAGAATGGAATACATTAGAACCAATTTGAATTGATGGAATCTTTCTCGGAATGCATCTCTACGTGTCCCTCCATATAATTTATGGATCCGAGACTTAAATATTGAGATTTTGGGTAAAATTTTTAAAAAATTGAATAAAATCGCTGGTTTCTGTAATAAATTGGGGTATTTTAACTAAAAATTAGAAATATATCTAATACAATAGGAAAAAGAAATATTGTAACCTTTTTGGGCAGGGTAAGGTCCAGTGATTAAAAAGAATAAAGTTCCAAACCGCATGATGTTTGGAAATGCCTTAATTTGGGGCGAAAAATGTGTATTTTTGTCAAAAATTGCCGGAATCTGGAATTATTTTTTAAAATTTGTTTGAACATAAACTTATCAATTTGAAGCAATAGAATGTTGCACAGCATACATATTCAAGTTTTTCCTGGCATAACATATGTGCTCAAATATTGGCATTTTAGGGCAAAATGTTGGAAACAAGAGGCCCAAGAGGGCCTGTGGATGCTCTATGGGCTAATATGGCTCTTGTAACATCAATGAAACGAGTGACTATCGTCTTAAAGAGGCAAACTATAGCATTTTTAACTAAATCAAGAGCCGTAACTCCGCTGTACTGGTCCGATCTGGCTGGTTTTCGAACTTGGCCAGTAGAGATAATAAAAAAAAAAAAAAAAATTTTTTTTTTTTAAAAATTTAAAAAAAGTATAAAATAATAAAAGAAAAAAAGAAAGACCTGGTAAAGTTTGGTAAAGATCAGATGAAAAATGAAGGCCCTATCGCCTTAACAAGGCAAAATATAGCATTTTTAATGAAATCAAGGGCCATAACTCCGCTGTTACTGGTCCGATCTGGCTGGTTTTCAAACTTGTTTCAGCTTTTATTGACATTAACAATCTGTTAAAGGTTGGTAAAGATCGGATGAAAAATGAAGGCCCTATCGTCTTAATGAGGCAAAATGTAGCATTTTTAAAGAACTTATGCGAGCTTTCATTGACATTAACAAGCTGGTAAAGTTTGGTAAAGATCGGATGAAAAATGAAGGCCCTATCGTCTTAACGAGTCAAAATATAGCATTTATAACTAAATCAAGGGCCATAACTCCACTGTTACTGGTCTGATCTGGTTGGTTTTCAAACTTATCTGACCTTTTATTGGCATTAACAATCTGGTAAAGTTTGGTAAAGATCAGATGGGAAATGAAGGCCCTATCGTCTTAACGAGGCAAAATATAGCATTTTTAACTAATCAAGGCCATAACTCCGCTGTTACTGGTCCGATCTGGCTGTTTTTCGAACTTGTCCGAGCTATCATTGACATTAACAATTTGGTAAAGTTTGGTAAAGATCGGATAAAAAATGAACTCCGCTGTTACTGGACCGATTTGGTTGGTTTTCGAACTTGTCCGAGCTTCATTGACATTAACAATCTGGTCAAGTTTGGTAAAGATTAGATGAAAAATGAAGGCTCTATCGTCTTAATAAGACAAAAGTTAACGACGGACGGACGGTCAGACGACGGACAACTCGGCATCCCATAAAGGCCAGCAGAGCTAAAAATGACAACATTTCTGCAGTCCAATGTGCAATAATATACCAGAAAACCAATAAGAAGGTGGTAAATGCCGCTTTATTTTGTTGGAGGAAAATGTGTTTTTAATAAAACATAAACGAAATCTGGATTTTTTTCTTCAAAAAAGTAATCTAAACGTACATGTTACGATATGTCGCCAGATGAGAGAAAAAAGTGCCGTCTTTCTTCTATGGAACATTCCTACTCAAACCTGGCGATATTGCCATTGACCCATCATATGTTTCCAAGGAGTGCATGGCACGCTGACATTTTATTTGCTTTTATAAGTAAACAAGCCTGCTCTAGCTTATGGGAATTTGTTAAAAAATGACGACAGAACCTCCCGAACAAATACAACACATCATGTACTAGTTCTTGAGCTGGCTGTAGACCCCCCTCACCCATGGGGGATTTTGTAGGGTATATTTTTCTGAAAGAACATACAATAAGTTTCAAAATGAGACAGGTGTGCCATCAATTCTGAGCATTGGGCTTTAGTGAGTAACGTGCATGTAAACTATTACAATTAAAATTTCAATGTACATTAAAAACGTTGAATAGAAATTAAATCCAAACCATGTAAAAAACAGAATACATGTACTTTTATTAATATAAGTTGAGAAGCGCTTCAACATAATGAACTTCCGTGTAGTTCCCGGGGCCCCCCGTTTGGTCACGGGGCGAAGAAAAGGGCCATTGCAGATCCCTTTGGAGGGGTAGGCAGAGGGGTAGAATCCCCCCAAATTCATGTTCATTTTATCATTTTTTGTTCATGTTCATTAAAGGTCTTCATCATGATCTCTGCATTGTTTCAGGTGCTATCTCGCTTGCATCAAAAGAGCAGTGGCAGAAAAACAATTACGTGGCTCCAGCGTAAATGGAGTTTCTACGATAGAATTTGCAGCAACTCTGCAGTTCAGGGTGAGAAGGTTCTAGGCCCATTTTCCATATTTATCTCGATGTACATGGAAGATGAGTCTGGCATGTTCATGCCTGTTAGGCGCCATATAACCTTTTCATGTGTTGGTGCGCCTTAAAACCCCAATTCAATTCAATTCAATTCAACATAATGAAACTATTCTGTAATTTACGTTACACCACATTCATTACCGAAAAAACTTATTTCTAATGCAAATAGGTTGCTGTAAAAACTGGTGTTCGTCTGTAAGTAAGGGTTTCTATATATCAAGATGTTAATTAGACTGTGTATAATACGTATAATTAGACTTGTATAATACTAGCCGAAATTTAGGTGTAACACAATAATAAGAAATCAAACATGGCGTCAAAGATGGTCCCGTTGTGACACAAGATCTGTAGGGCGGCTCAGCAGCCGTCGGCCGAGGGTCGCTCAACGCTATTTCTCTATAACTATACTGTATATAGCTCTAGGTGCCATGTTCGAGGCCCGAACTCAGGTAGCCCTCCCCATGATACGGCCTAGCGACCGAGTGCCACGCGTAGCGGGGACCTTTCCCGAGGCTGGCCACCGTTCCCGTTGTGTCACAAAATCTGTGGGTCGGCTATTTTCCTCTGTATAAATGTATATAGCGCTATGTGCCATGTTCGAGACTCGAACTTGGGTAGCCCTCACCCTGATAAGGCCTAGGGTCCGAGTACCACGCATAGCGGGGACCTTTGCCGACGGCTGGCCACCGGTCCCGTTGTGTCAACGCTATTTCCCTCCATACATATATAACTATACTGTATATAGCTCTAGGTGAGTTACGAGGTTTGAAACCTGAACTCGGGTAGCCTCCCCACTGATACAGCCTAGCGATCGAATGCCACGCGTTGCCGGGACCTTTGCCGACGGCTGCCCACTAGTCCCATTGTGTCACCCAATCTGTAAGTCGGCCCAGCGCCCGTCGGCCGAAGGTAGTTCAACCCTATATCCTTCTATATAACTGTATATAGCTATATGTGTAACACTCTATGTCAACAGGGCATTAATAATTAACAAGTCCAGACTTTTAAACACACGTTTTAATAATCTTTAAAACTACCCCATTTTACTGTCTGATCGGTATAGTGGTTATATTAATTCTAACAGATGTTACTCATCAAATCTCTACATTCTCAGACAATCTCTAACAACCTCTGACTCTCACAGACTCTCTCCTGCTACTTCTAAACACACCAGTATATACCTGCACGCACGTGCAAGCCTCCCATTGGTTGTTTACACAGTTATTCAATATACCTGAGTAAGCTAATATAATATCTGCTATTTGAGAGGCAAATCCCAAATTGTAGAATAACGGTCATTTACTATTAACTGTGATATACTTCTACTACTTGTTATTAAAATATTATTATTACTTATTAAAGGGTATGGTAGTGTTACATATGTGCCATGTTCGATACTCAAACTCGGGTAGCCTTTCCCTTAATATGGACTAGCGACCGAGTGCCACATGTACTGGGGACCTTTGCAGACGACTGGCCACCAGTCCCGTTGTGTCGCAAAATCTGTGGGTCGGCCCAGTGGCCGTATGCAGAGGGTCGCTCAACGCTATTTCTCTATAACGTATACTGTATATAGCTCTATGTATCATGTTCAAAATGCCGGTAACGTGGTAAAGTCCAAGTCGCCACTTGGTACACGTAAATGTTTCAAAATACTCTACACATAATGGGCTTTCAGAAAAATAGGGTGTACAAAATTCCACCTGGGGTGAGGGTTACTCCTACTAGCTTACAGTCTATTTTTCTATTGTACCGATATTATATATTTTTCTAGATTTTAACCCAATACCCCCAATGGATTGCAGAAATAAATGATGTTAGTCCTTTTTTCCAACATATTTCAGCAGATATATATGATGTGAGGAAACACTTGAATATGTATGCATGTTCAACATTATATTACTTCAATTTGATAAATTTATGTTAAAACTATTTTCAAAAATAATTCCAGATTCCGTCGATTTTTGACAAAATACACATTTTTCGCCTAAAAATTGAGGCATTTTCAAGCATCATAAGGTTCGGGACGTTTTTCTGCTTAATTATTGGACCTTTGTCTATCCATAAATGTTAAAATGTGTCCTTATTCAAATGTATTAAATTTGTTTCTATATTTTAACCCAACACCCCAATGGATTACAGAAATAAGTGATTTTTGTCATTTCTCCAACATTTTGCCCTAAAATGCCAATATTTGGGCATATATGTTATATATTGTGTCAGGAAAAACTTGAATATGTATGCTATGCAACATTCTATTGCTTCAACTTGATAAGTTTATGTTCAAACTAATTTCAAAAAATAATTCCAGATTCCGGCGATTTTTTGACAAAAATATACATTTTTCGCCCCAAAATTAAGGCATTTCCAAACATCATGCGGTTTGGGACTTTTTTCTACTTAATCACTGGACGTTACCCTGCCCAAAAAAGTTCCAATATTTATTCTTTCTATTGTATTAGATATATTTCTAATTTTTAGTTAAATATCCCCAATGTATTACAGAAATCAGCGATTTTATTCTATTTTTTAACATTTTTACCCAAAATCTGAATATTTAAGAATCGGATCCATAAATTATATGGTCGGACATGTAGAGATGCGTTCCGAGAAAGATTCCATCAATTCAAATTGGTTCTAATGTATTCCATTCTTTTTCTAAAATATAATTCCATATTTCTGCGATTTTCGTCTAAAAACGCAGTGTTCCCCCCAAAACTCACTAAAGCCCCAACGCTCAGATGGCACACATGTCTCATTTTGAAGCTTAATGTACTTTCTTTCAGAAAATCATACCCTACAAAATTACCCTGGCGGGGAGTGGGGTCTACAGCCAGCTCAAGGAATATATATAGTTATGAGTAAGGAACATAAATCACTGAGTCTGAGGAGGGAATATTCAATGTTTATGGGTGGATATATAATTACATGGTGTGTGTGTGTGGGGGGGGGGGGGGGGGGGGGGGGAGGGGGGGTTTCGCCTACTAGCTCACAGTCTATACTATGTATTTCCTCTGTCATGTCCAGCCATTCCTAATATTTTGTACAGTTACGATTTATTTTTGAATTTTTACTCCCAACACAAGGTCATCTTAACATGTCCAAGTTATACACAGATCTTGTGTACACACGCTATTTCTCCATACTAACTATAATTATTGGCAATTAATTTTCATTATCACTGATATTTCTTGCAATATTTGCCGTGAGTGTTAAGTTCTGTTTAGTTTTTGTTCAGATTACATTCATTTATTTTGGAACAAAAGTTCATAGCAATTCTTTTTTGGAAGTGTTGATTAGATGAAAATAAAAGAGGAAATGGAGTAAAACATGAGTAATACTGAAAAAACTGCCACAGATCCACTAACAATCGATCGAGAGACAGAGAGGTTCAATCTCTCCCTACCTGGGTAGGGAAATTTGCGCCTTTAATGGACAGATGGAAAACTCCAGAAAATGACCGGAAGATGTTGTCCAGGGATCATCCAGTAGTCGTCGATGGATTGCTGCCAGCAAGCAGTGTTCCTTGTCTGAAGCCAGCAACCTTTAGGTCATAAATTTATGTGGCCCCTTAATACAAGGAAAATTGTACATCAGTCTGAAAGTTTTAGATACTGTATTTCACCTAATAGTAGAAGGATAAAAATATCGGACAGGGAAAGCAGCATTCAAGGACGACAGTCAACCACAAAACACAAAAACAAAAACGCAAACAGACAAACGAAAAGGCAAAAGTAATAAAAAATGCAAACGACATCACAATCACAAAAGGGGTGACAATAGGGCTACTGCCTTGGAACGGTCAGTGGCAAAGTAGGCGACTGGGGTTTAAACCGGTTCTAGGGTGCACCAAACCTCACACTTACCCTACTGTCATCCCATTAAAACAGGACAGTGTAAATAAAGAAATCCCCGCCATGATCTAATCTCTAACCAACAAGGCAGCATCAATAGGTAATATAAGTAAAACACAAATATGCTCGTGTAAATATAATACAAAAAAACAATAGCCTTAAAAGCCACAATGAAGGTACTCAATGACTTGGCAGAAGCCAGAGCAGTAAGAGAATACACCGTTAAGGGCATGACAAGAAAGATCATGGACAAACATCAAACGCCACCGTCCCAATGGGCTTTAGGGAGGCGTCATCATAGGGTCCACAGCCTGTCCGGTCATCGTACAATTAAAGAGGAAAGCATAGTGGCGAACTGTAAAAGGGTTCACCACCAAGCATGCAGTACGTTGCAAAATGATAGGGTCATAACCTCTTTTGATAAACTTTTTAACAAGTTTAACAAAGATAGTATGAAAGTGATCATGACCAAGAATCTTACAAAGTTTATAAATCACATCACCATAGAAGTCAGGTTGTGATAGTCCTTGTCGCAGAAGAGTCCTTAATTTACATTTATATTTGGAAAGAAGATCAGGGTTACGATAATAAACTTTTGCAAAGGTTTTACGAAGTTTATGGTAACGATAATACTGATTGAGTAACTTTTTAGTTATACAAAGATTACGAATATTAAAGTCCTCAACTCGAGTACAAGCTCTAGAAAAACGAATAAGTTGAGACGGATACACCCCATAAGAAGTTGCTCGGGGAACATCCCCATCCAAGTGGGGATAATTAACAATGTCAAAATTAAAATCATCTCTCCTGTCATAGATTTTGCTAATTATTTTACCATTTTCAATCGAGAGATCTAAATCAAGAAAAGAAGCATTATTATCAGATATATTTTCTTTATTAAGCCGAAGTTCTTTAGGATAAATATTATGAACCATAGTTGGAAAGAAAGCCCCACCACCCCCCTACACTCAATCACCTTTCCCAAAATATTTTGTATCCAAAAATCCCCCCAAATTAAAATATATTTTATTTTTTTACAGCGCATAGCACCCGGGCGTTAGGCCAAACAAAATATTTTTTTTTTTATTTTTATTTTTTTCTCTCGTCACGTTCCAAAAATAGGTCAAACACAGTGTTTTAATACTTTAATACGAAGAGAGAATAGCGAGCGCAGTAGGGGACGGGTACCAGATCAATATGGCTGCCAATTGAAACAAAATTTGACGGTTGTAAACAAAATAGAAAATGTAGCTTCCATTGAATTAACTGGTATGGAAACAATTAGCATTCATTATCTGCGGTGACGACTAAATGATCCGTGGTCTAGTTTCGTACGCAACTGCCATTAGAGTTGTTGTTTACAGAGTGACTGCGTTTAGGCGTTTTGACCAGTTTTTCAACGTTTCGATGACGATTTCTCAGTACTGTATTGAGCGATATTAAAATATATACCAATGTTGGACACCTTGAACATTTGGGTATAGAAGGCATGTAGAGTTAAATGATTTGCTCTTTTAATTAAAACAATATTCAGCATAGACTGAACTTAGTGAGAATTGCCTGTATGCCAAGTGATTACCCTTGTATGAAGTTCTATTCTATAATATGGGTGCTGGACTCAGATGTCTTCCCAACTCATGTAGGACACTTTTGTTCGATTTCAACTGGTATTTAGCGACGAAGCACATGAGCCGGACCCCTGTGATGTTAGCAGGTGTTGAAAAATGCGCAAATACACCACGAGTACGTCATTTTTTGTGAGATTAAATATAAAACAAATTGAAGATTAATTATTGAAGTACTTTATTTGTACATAAACTAGAGCGTAATCATCCGATTTAATACTGAACTTCCAAAAACCGCACTTCGCTTCCATTTATTTTTCATCTACCAATAAATAACAAAAGCCGTGAGGTCAATTACGTAATGTATGCAGTGTTTTCTTCCTATATTCAACATAAAAAGTTCCACTTTTTAGTGTCTTAGCACTTAAAAGATGCGTAATTTGACGTACCCAACTCCAGGTTGGGATATTCCTAAATTCTAAATATAGCTTACGCGGCGCCACCTATCGGGTTTTGCATTGCTACTCGAAGGGACTTCCATCTCCCATATTCTTATAGGCGAAACACTGAAATGAACTGGTTTTTAAGCCAGAATCGTGGTGATTTTCTTGAAATATATCGATCAATGTAGCTTGGTTTACGACTGCCTTCATCATTTTTTTTCCGGGCCGTGAATACATCTTTCGAAAGTAAACGCGAACACGGTCGCCGCCATGTTGTATTATGCGTTGTTTCGTACTCGCGGCGTTTCGTACTTTGCGGTGTTTCGTACTCTTTACCGAACGTACCCACGAAAATTCGTTCTCAACCCGAAAAAAATAAATAGGGTCGGCGATTCGGCGGTAAATAAATAGGGTCGGTCGGGTTACCTGAACCACACATATTATTTTGTTTGGCCTTACTTTAAAGGGAAATAAAGAACTATTTGTTTTGCCTCCTTCAAAGTAATCCTAGCATTCTCTGTTGTGAACATAATACAAGCATTTTTAACAATTTCCATATTTCATATATGTTTGTATCCATGTTAAAATGTTAGTCAGCTGCTTGTTATGCCAGTCGAGGTTCAAATTTTGAACAAACATGCCTCAAATAGAGTAATAAAATGGAGATAAATTCAATAACAAAACAATTCGAACTAATCACTCATTTAATTATGTATACCATATATTTAATCATTTACAAGATTTAATTTAATAAATTAGATAAAAATATAACAACCGGGACATTCAAATAAAATACATTTCCAGCAGTAGTATAAATCACTCCTGACAGACAACCTTAAACATTGCTTTATAATAAATAAACACCAAATCAATTTTCTATTTATTTTTTTAACTAATGCAAATTTGTTGGCGAAACTAATAGTTATCAAAGAATGCAATCTGCCAATACATGATTTAATTATTCCAAATATAAATTAAGCAATTTTTTTTTTTTAAGGAATCCAAATTTTTCGGTGAAACTAACAGTAACCAAAGAATTCAATCTGCCAATACATAATATTATTTTTTCCAAATATTCAATTATTCAATTTTATGACCAATTCAAATATGTCGGTGAAACTCACTAAATCAACAAAATTAATGCAATCTTCAAGGACACTGAAATTACTAATCCATTCTGCACAACCAGACATGCATAAATAGAGATTGTCAGTGGCTTTTACTATCACGTTTATTAGACTTGGCTTAAAAAACTAATTATGGCGAGGACCTGCCGAGCAATTTTGTGTTTTTGAGCCAAGCCTACTAAAATTGAAAGTAAAAGGCACCGACACAATTTTTTTTATCATGTAGATTATCAACTTTTTCAGTATGGTTTACTAGTTTTATCTATTAATTTAATTAAACAGAATGTTACACTTGTCGTGGCTGCACGTTACCTAAAATAAATGCCAAGGTATTCCGCATGCTTTTGCTTTATCTGTCACTGCCCGATAAAGCAGTTTATTTCGTCACCACTTATCAGGTAGAAAAGTACAAATTGTGTTAAGTGTCATGCATTCAAACCCAACAATGTATCAACTACTCAATTGCATATACCAATTGTATTTGTTTTGTTTTTCTATCGGTTTCACCGATTCTACGACATGGAACATGAAGCACAGTGTATTTCGGTTAACTGCTTGGGACGATACTGATTTCAATGATTCTACCGCATGCAAAATGAAGCACAGTACATTTTGAATAACTGCACTTCAATGATTCTACCGCATGCAAAATGAAGCACAGTATATTTTGAATAACTGCACTGGGACAATACTGATTTCAATGATCCTACCGCAGGCAAAATGGAGCACAGTATATTTTGAATAACTGCACTGGAACTATTATAGGCTATCTATTTTACATGAATCACAAACTAATCACTTAATGGCACAGATGGCAGAGTTATAGTGCTCTTGAAAAACTCATTGAAAGTACATGTGTCTAGATGGAATTTAATTGAATTTTTGTTTAACGCGTTATCAATCATTTTCAGAGAGGGGGACAGATACATAGGAATCCTCAAACCGTGCTTTACTCTTACTATCAAATTGATTCCTACGGTTCTTTTAATGAGCTCGAAGGATTGACTCCTTTACACATAATCGCACGGTTTACGTTTCCACCTGACCGACAAGACTAAGAGCAATGCCTTGCCTAAGGACACACGGAGAAACCTAGTGGCATGGATGAGGCTCGAACTCATGATCTTTAAATTCAGAGTCTACCATGCTATCTTTGTGATGTTGTCTTGAAGAACTCGTAGAACATCGTGTGTCCAAGGACGACCGTATATCATTGTGAAGTGGTCTTGAAGAACTCATAGAACATTTGTGTGTCCAGAAGGACAACCTTATATCATTGTGATGTTGTCTTGAAAAACTTGCAGAACATCCGTGTGTCAAGAAGGATGACCCAATATCATTGTGATGTTGTCTTGAAGAACTCGTAGAACATCCGACCCTATATCATTGTGATGACTGATATAATTTAAATTCTGTGAGTTTTTGTCATGTAGGAGATCACTGAACACAATTACATTAGGCGGATTTCATCAAGAACCACTGGGTGGCTTCAATGCTCCTGAAAAGGAATGGAAGTATTATAATCAAAACATCTTAGTTTATAAAAGAAATAGATTTGTTTACAAGGTTATTATGTTTCTTAAATTGCATGGCATTCCGTAAAGATGTATAGAAAGTATAATGTTTTGTGTAAAACAATTGTCCAGTTACACATTTATTCAGTCTCTCAGATCTTACTACAAGTTAAAACTAGAAATATATTGCATAGTATGTGATCTTATATGAAACAATACTAACTAAAGTTGTATATACCAGCTAATCAATATAATAATATCATTATAGAAAGATTCTATTTACCAGCCCTTTAACGACTTTTTGTCAACAAATTTCTTGTCAACTCAAAATTTGAATGAAAAAAAAAATCTGTTTATAATGCAACATACTCAATAATTAAATCTCGGACTTCTACACTAATTAAAGAATCTTTACGGAAGATTTACTCACCTGTTCCGATCAAGAACTGGTTCTGGTCGCCTATTTGTGTGTTGTGTTGGTGGAAGTGGGTGTGCTGTTCTATATTGTAGTGGTTACATTTAGGGCCGGCATTGGGACAGGCACACGCTGCATCTGTATGACGTAAGGCAAACAAAATATATAACTGGAAGCTCTAAAAATAGGGTAGATAGTGTAGGTAGCCATTTTCTATCGCGGTACATCGGATACGTGCACATTTAGTTCTGCCTACCACACCAGATGCATACATTTAGATCTGCCTACCACACTGGATATGTGCAGTTAGACCTGCCTACCACACCAGATACGTGCAGTTAGATCTGCCTACCACACCAGATGCATACAGTTAGATCTGATTACCACACCGGATACGTGCAGTTAGATCTGTCTACCACACTGGAATGTGCAGTTAGATCTGCCTACCACACCGGATATGTGCGTTAGATCTGCCTACCACACCGGATATGTGCAGTTAGATCTGCCTACCACACCAGATGCATGCACAGAAAAGTTAATGTAAATATTCCATCTTGTTCTTTATATATATATAAGTAAATAGTTAAGCATTGACTCCTCGAACAAAGCTCACCTATCAGATTCAACACAAATGTTGCATTTATAATGCGTATGCACATATTTTTAATACATTGACCAACAGGCAGTAACTTGTAAGTGACAAAACAAATTTAAAATGGCATTAATGAAGACTTGAAGATGTTTGTCCTCTGCCTGTTTGACATACCTGAGATTGAAGATCTCTGTCCTCTGCCAGCTTGACATACCTGAGATTGAAGATATTTGACCTCTGCCTGCTTGACCTATCTGAGCTTGTAGATCTTTGTCCTCTGCCTGCTTAACCTACCTGAGATTGAAGATCTTTGTCCTCTGCCTGCTTGACATACCTGAGATTGAAGATCTTTGTCCTCTGCCTGCTTGACCTACCTGAGCTTGAAGATCTCTGTCCTCTGTTTGCTTGACCTACCTGAACTTGAAGATCTTCGTCCTCTGCCTACTTGACCAACCTGAACTTGCAATAAAACCGAGTCTGCTGCTTTATTCTCTTAATTGTGTTTGTTGCTCCCAAAGGATCACCTTTATCAGTATTTATTAACATTCACACTAGCGTTCGTTAAGTGCAGTGTGGCGCATGTAAAAAGTCTCCCCGTCAGTAGTGTTATTTTTACTAGTCCTTTGGGACCAACGAGCCCAATATAGGTGGCTTTGAAGTAGAATACCGCTTAAGCCGGTGCTAGGGGGCGTGAGAGGTGTTGCTTCTTTCATTACTTCTCATGAACAGATTCAATAAAACGGAGTCTGCTGCTTTATTCTCTTAATTGTGTTTGTTGCTCCCAAAGGATCACCTTTATCAGTATTTATTGATGATCTTTGTCCTCTGCCTGCTTGACATACCTGAGATTGAAAATCTTTGTCGTCTGCCTGCTTGACATACCCGAGATTGAAGATCTCTGTCCTCTACCTGCTTAACATACCTGAGCTTGAAGATCTTTGTACTCTGCATGCTTGACCTACCTGAGCTTGATGCTCTTTGTCCTCATCCTGCTTGACCTACCTGAGCTTGAAGATCTTTGTACTCTGCATGCTTGACCTACCTGAGCTTGATGATCTTTGTACTCTGCATGCTTGACCTACCTGAGCTTGATGCTCTTTGTCCTCATCCTGCTTGACCTACCTGAGCTTGATGATCTTTGTACTCATCCTGCTTGACATACCTGAGCTTGATGATCTTTGTACTCTGCCTCCTTGGGGGGCACTCCACAGTTTAATGTACATTTCTCAATCATCAAACTCATGACAAGCCCTTAGCCTGAATCCTTGAGCAAAAAAAAATCACATCATCATTGCGTCATACATTTCTTAGAAGACAACAAAATTACCCATGTTTCCATACCAAATAAAAGTTTAAGCAATACAGTCGAACCTCGGTAGCTCGAACACCGGTGATTCGAATACCATCGGTAATTCGAACACATTTTCCGGTCCCGACACAACTCCTATATAATTCAATGTAATTTAACCTCGATTATTCGAATACTATTTCTCGAATACCCCGGCTCGCTCGAATACTTTTTACGGTCCGAAGATCCATTTTTGTGTGAATTTAAACCTCGCTTAATCGAAGGTGATGATCCGTTGCCATGCGACGTCGGCGATATTAATTGTAATCGACGTGTTTGTATTTGTTTGTAGAAAGTTCGATCATAGTGCGAAAACAGATAATGTTGGTTGTTAAAGGTGCGAACATTTATGATTAAAGGTGCGAACATTTATGATTGAAAAGCAAAAATAGACAGATACAAATTAGGTTTAGTGAACTTCGTTTACTGTTAATTACGATAAATTAAACACGGTTGATTTTCTAATTAAATAATGTACGGAAACCAGTCTTACCTTGTTCTCATTATTTGGACTTCCGGAATGTATGTTAAAATCTTTTAGTGTGATATTTCTTTAAATAAATGATAAAACAATCACATTATTGCAGTTTTTCTTGTATTTTCAGTGTAACAATTACATGTTATATATCCGTTATGAGGTTTAAACAAACATGCATGAACATAAAAAACATACCGAGAACGATACATCACGTACACAAGTAACACTATTACGGGTGGTACACAAATGCGGATAAATATTTTGGTTTTTACCGTTACCTCGATGCCTCGAAGCCACCGATAGCTCGAACATATCCCTATGGTCCCGCTGACTTCGAGCTATCGAGGTTCGACTGTATTTCAAATGTCAATAAATAATAAAAAAAAATGTTCCTACACATATCAGGGTCATGTCTGCACTCATAATGCTCTTGCATATCAGGAAATGCTAAATTTTACATACCTAGTCCGGCGTTTTAAAAAGTTATTCCATGCTGATCTCCCCGTGATTGAAAATCAGCCATTTTACCTACTTTTAGAAAGTTTTTGATTGGTTCACATTTTTCTATTTATAGCCTCCAAAAAACCCCAAAGAATGCATATTCCAATACACCAAAATAAACTTAGAAGTACTCAAAACTGAAAACAACATCAAACATGTGCTTCATAATTATTATAAATACCATCCATGGACCTAAAAGATGCTTAGTTGATTTCTTTCTGATTTACACCATGGACATTCATGCGAAACTGAGGAGTGCCCCCTTGACATACCTGAGATTGAAAATCTTTGTTGTCTGCTTGCTTGACATACCTGAGATTGAAGATCTTTGTCCTCTGCCTGCTTGACCTGTCTGGGCTTGAATGTCCTCTGCCTACTTGACATACCGGAGTTTGAAGATCTTTGTCCTCTGTCTACTTGACCTACCTGAGATTGAAGATCGTTGTCCTCTGTCTGCTTAACCTACCTGAGATTGAAGATATTTGTCCTCTGCCTGCTTGACCTGTCTGGGCTTGAATGTCCTCTGCCTACTTGAAATACCGGAGTTTGAAGATCTTTGCCCTCTGCCTGCTTGACATACCTGAGATTGAATATATTTGTCCTCTGTCCGCTTGACCTACCTGAGATTGTAGATATTTGTCCTCTGCCTGCTTGACCTACCTGAGCTTGAAGATCTTTGTCCATTGCCTGCCTGACCTACATGAGCTTGAAGATTTTGTCCTCTGCCTGCTTGACATACCTGAGATTGAAGATATTTGTCCTCTGCCTGTTTGACCAACATGAGCTTGAAGATCTTTGTCCTCTGCCTGCTTGGCATACCCGAGATTGAAGATTTTTGTCCTCTGCCTGCTTGACATATCTAAGATTGAAGATTTTTGTCCTCTGCCTGCTTGACATACCTGAGATTGAAAATATTTGTCCTCTGCCTGCTTGACCTACATGAGCGTGAAGATATTTGTCCTCTGCCTGCTTGACATACCTAAGATTGAAGATTTTTGTCCCCTGCCTGCTTGACATACCTGAGCTTGATAATATTTGTCCTCTGCCTGCTTGACATACCTGAGATTGAAGATATTTGTCCTCTGCCTCCTTGACATACCCGAGATTGAAAGTCTTCTGCCTGCTTGACCTGTCTCTGCCTACTTGGCATACCGGAGATTGAAGATCTTTGTCCACTGTCTGCTTTACCTACCTGAGATTGAAGATCTTTGTCCTCTGCCTGCTTGACCTACCTGAGCTTGAAGATCTCTGTCCTCTGTCTGCTTGACCTACCTGAGATTGAAGATCTTTGTCCTCTGCCTGCTTAACCTACCTGCGCTTGAAGATCTTTGTCCTCTGCCTGCTTGACATACCTGAGATTGAAGATCTTTGTCCTTTGCCTGCTCGACATACCTGAGATTGAAAATATTTGTCCTCTGCCTGCTTGAAATATCTAAGATTGAAGATCTTTGTCCTCTGCCTGCTTAACCTACCTGAGCTTGAAGATCTTTGTCCTTGTCGTTTGGCTGCTGGTAATTTGGCCAATTCAGCTCCATACACAAGTATGTCATCATCTAAATAGGTAATAGGTTAACATGTCAGAGTCTTGCACTAAAATGCACTAAACTGTATACCCCACCACATACACTAACTATTAAATGAACTACTCTTACTACATGCACTTACACACTCATATATTCCAGATAACAATCAAATTGTTGCTTAACACACATTGTTTAGAATATTTCCAGCAGCTCTAGAGAGATAGGAATCTGGGAACCGTTTTCTACTCTTATTAAGGAATAGATTCCTACTGTTCGGAGTAGAATCCATGTGACAGCGCCTTTTTTTTCATACTGGATAAGGCTATCCACGTTTTACATGGGGAATGGGAAGTCTTATCTTTATGGGTAAAGATAAGTCGCGTGCGCACCAACATCTGAATCTACCATGGGTATTCGTTTCAGATAGGGAATTCCAACCAGAGGTATATGTGTTTTTATATATATATAAACACATATACCTCGGGTTGGGAATAGATAGGGAATTCCAACCTGAGGTATATGTGTTTTTATATATATATAAACACATATACCTCGGGTAGATAGGGAATTCCAACCTGAGGTATGTGTTTTTATATATATATAAACACATATACCTTGGGTTGGAATTCCCTATCTTCAACGGATACCCATGAAAGATTCTTATTTTCTTGCACACCGGATAAGGCGATCCATATTTTACAAGGGTGCTGGAAAGCCTGATTTTAGACATGGGGGAAGATAAAAGTCGCACTGATACCAACAATGACAGTTGCATGACATCATTATGTAATGTAAGAATCTTTCATTGGTATCTGGTAAAGATAGGCAAATTCCAACACTCGGTATAACTGTCTTAATAACAAGAGGCCCAAGAGGGCCTGTGGACGCTCTACTGGCTAACATGGCTATTATAACATCAATGAAGCGAGAGACTGCCATTTACGTTTTTTTCTTAAAGTTTTGGGCAAAATACAGCTTTTTAACTAAATCAAGGGCCATAACTAAAGAATCTGGTAAAGTTTGGTAAAGATAAGATGAAAAATGAAGGCCCTACCATATTAACGAGGCAAAATATAGCATTTTTAACTAAATCAAGAGCCATAACTCCTTTGTTACTGGTCCGACAGGTCCAACATTGAGATAAAAAAATCAATCCAGGGCTGTACAAATATTTTTTTTAGCCACTAGTCCGGGACTAGTCACCCTGTCAAAAGTGACTAGTCCCAAAAAAATGTAACTAGTCCCAAAAAATGGACACAAGTCCTGAATTCTTTAGATTTCTAAATATGTTAAAACTGCGTCTTGCATGTATACTCATTACAATTCATTATAAACAGTAACGGAAACAATCCTTATTTACTCTTCAGACAATTAATGTATGTTTCAGTGGTATAGATTGTAGACTGCCATTGGGTGAAACAGTAGCAACAGTAAGAATCACATCTGCATTTTTAAATTTCAATATAGATACTGAGTTTCATATTACAGTTCAGATAATCATTTAATGGAGAGAAAAAAAGCCATTTTATATAGGTAAGGGGCTACAAATGAGGTTCTTAACTTTATTACCACTTTACCTAAGGCCAAATAAAATTATACCTGAGTTTACTGTAACCCGACCGACCCTCTGAATACACCCCCGACTCCTTTTTATTTTATTGAAAAAAAAAAAAAAAAAAAAAAAAAATGAAAAAAAAAAATGTTGAAAAAATATTAACGTTCATGAGATCACGGTGCAATTTTCAATTTCGCGGTGCGGTTTTGAAAGCGTGTGAATTTCACGGTATACTGTGTACAGGACTGGTATAAAACAGTCAAAATGGCATCTCCCAGTGCTGTTTTGGCTGTACAGTTTCAAAAATGTCAGCACATGGAAGCGCTAATGTTATGGTGTGCACTCTCCATAAAGAATCGATTGGTTGAATTGTTTGACAAGTACCACAAACAGGTCGGTAAATGCCCCGAGTTCCAGGCCACCTGTCGTAAGTTTGTTTCTAAAACAGTAATATTAATGTGCATATGTTTACTTGCTTCTCAGCACTAAGCATTGGCATCGACTACTACTGCATTATAACACTATTACAAAACTATTCAAATGGTCACTTAACATTTGACATTATAACTTTGAATATTTTTTCAGCTGTCTGGGAGGCAAGAACTGCTCTTGGTTACATGTATGTCAACCGCAGAATTTGACTACACCTGTGGGTCCCCCATCCTTCCTGACCGTCATATACCGGTATTCAGGAAGAGCATGGAAGTCAAGTCACTCATGACATGTCAGGCCCCACTGGAGATCACACTTTATGGAGCTGGACTGATCCCAGCCGACTCATGTACTCATTGCTGTTGGAGCTGACCCTCTTTCGGACTTGCGGAAAACATTTAAAACTGTTTTACCCCTTTGTAATAATTGCAAGTGTTTGGGAAAAGAGCCAGTTGTTACCAGGCCTTTTGGGAAACAATAAAACATACACAATATCATACTTTTATCTATTGTAGTTTTTAAAATACCACATTTTCCCATTCATCAAAGCTCATCGCCACCTTAAATGTAACTTCGCCAAAAAATAAAATAAAACAATAAAATAAAATAAAATGCCTACCTACCTACCCTATTTTTTTCAGCAATGTTACAGTAAACACAGGTATAATTTTTTTTGGCCTAATGCAAAAAATAAATAACATCTGAATCAATATAAACATTTTATTTTTATGTTTTTGTCCACTACACCAGATGATTTTGACTTTTTGATTAGCTGTGCATCACATTCTACATTTTTCCTCTTTTTATTTTCACTTTCGCTTTCATATTTTCCTTTTTTTAATACTGAAAAAGTTCAACAAACTCATTTTGAAATGTAAACATTAGCACTGCCAAATACGAAATCAAACTGATTATGTATATATCAGTTTGTTTTGTTTTTATTTCATTTTTTTGACAACTCAATTCTTCGAACGTAATTAGTACACTAACTATGCACAAACCGTTACCCCACCCGCCTTTCAAGTCTGTTACAATTATGCTCAACAATACACTGAGAAAAAAAAAAAAAAAATGCACACCTACCATTTCATATCAAACATACTTCCATTATCAAAAGTCCTTAGTTTTTTATTCATTGAAAGATTGCCGACAAATCGGCCTGATTGCTAATTAATCGACGTGTTAGTGTTATTGTTTCAGTGTATCGCCATTTTCAGCTCACCACGTGACAAACAGGTAATCACGTGACGAAAATGTAAATCACATGTAGTATTCGTTTCATTGGCTAGCGGGTCTGGATTAAAATAGATTGGGTCAATTGATTGGATAATATCGACAATGCCGACTGTCAATTAAAGTAATTTGGAGGCAGGACTTCCGGCATGGTTGATTGTTGATAAAAACCGCTGATCGCCGATGTGGATGCTAATTGCATTGCATAAGCGAGTGCAATTAAAGGATTACGTTGAGAAGTGTGCTGGGTTGTTTTATGAAAGGTGGTCGACATTGTTAATTGGACAAATCTGGGATCTGGGACTGAAATCTTTCAAACAGTGACACGCCCGACTTTCTCTTTTTGTAAAATTGGACTAGTCCGGGACTGAAATCTTTGAAAAAGTGACACGCCCGACTTTGGTTTTGGACTAGTCCCGGGCGTCGGGCTATAGGATTTGTACAGCCCTGCAATAAAAAAAATAAAAAAATAAAAATCATTGTTTTAAAAAAAGGGAGAAAAATCAAAAAAAATCAAAAAAAAATCAATCAATAACAATAATATAAAACAAGAGGTCAATGACCTTGAAGCTCTACTGATTGATTTTGATTTCAGGAAGTAGTCGCTACAGACTTGTTTTTCGAAAAATTATTTTTAACCGTGGCGGCCATCTTGAATTTTCGGCCGACCTGAAATTTTGCTAGGATTAAATAAACACCAAGAGCAACATTCCTGTTTCATGAAAATCCGTCAAGTAGTTTCAGAGGAGTAGTCGCTACAAGTTTTCATTATATAACTCTATGTAAACAAAGATGGCCGCTGACAGCCATGTTTAACATCAAATCAAAATGATATTTGACAAGGACCAACATCATGTCATGCTGATCATTTTAGAAAAAGTCCCATATCAATATCACTTATTGTTTTCAAGAAGTAGTCGCTACAAACTTGTATTTTGAAAATCTATTTTTAGCCATGGTGGCCATCCTGAATTTCCGGCCGACCTGAAATTTTGCTAGGATCAATAAGACATCAAGAGCAACATTCGTGTGAAATTTCATGAAAATCTGTCAAGTAGTTTCAGAGGAGTAATCGCTACAAGTTTTCATAATATAACTCTATGTAAACAAAGATGGCCACTGGCAGCCATGATTACCGTCGAATCAAAATAATGTTCGACTCGGATAACCATCATGTCATGTTGATCATTTTAGAAGAAGTCCCATATCAATATCACTTGTAGTTTTTAAGATGTAGTCGCTACAAACTTATTTTTTAAAAATCTATTTTTAGCTGTGGTGGCCATCTTGAATTTCTGGCCGATCTGAAATTTTGCTAGGATCAATTAGACATTAAAAGCAACATTCCTGTGAAGTTTCATGAAAATCCGCCAAGTAGTTTCAGAGATGTAGTCGCTACAAGTTTTTACTATATAACTCTATGTAAACAAAGATGGCCGCTGGCAGCCATGTTTAACGTCGAATCAAAACGATTTTTGATAAGAACCAACATCATGTCATGCTGATCATTTTAGAAAAAGACCCATATCAATATCACTTATAGTTTTCATGAAGAAGTCGCTACAAACTTGTACTTTGAAAATTTATTTTTAGCCAGGGCGGCCATCTTGAATTTCCGGCCGACCTGAAATTTTGCTAGGATCAATAAGACATCAAGAGCAACATTCCTGTGAAGTTTCATGAAAATCCGTCGAGTAGTTTCAGAGGAGTAATTGCTACAAATTTTCATTATATAACTCTATGTAAACAAAGATGGCCGCTGGCAGCCATGTTTAACGTTGAATCAAACCGATTTTCGACAAGGACCAACATCATGTCATGCTGATCATTTTAGAAAAAGTCCTATATCAATAGCAATTAGAGTTTTCAAGAAGTAGTCGCTATAAACTTGTTTTTAAAAAACCTATTTTTAGATTTGGCAGCCATATTGGATTTCCCATCAACATGAATTTTGCTAGGATCAACTAGACTTCATGGGCAACATTTCTGTAAAGTTTCATGAAAATCCATTCAGTAGTTTCAGAGGAGTAGTCGCTACAAAAAAAGGTTTACGGACAGACAGACAGACGGACAGACGGACGGAGAGACGGACACCGCACCACGGCATAAGCTCTGCTGATCTCTGATCAGTCGAGCTAAAAAGAAAGTCATAAAATCTAGTAAAGTTTGGCAAAGATCAGGTCCAAATGAAGGCCCTATCGTATGACAAGGCAAATTATAGCATTTTTAGCAAAATCAAGAGCCATAACTCCTCTGTTACTGGACCGATCACGCTGGTTTCGAACTTGTTCGATCTTTCAACGACATTAACAATCTGATAAAGTTTGGTAAAGATCGGATGAACAATGAAGCCCCTATCGTCTTAATGAGGCAAAATATAGTATTTGTAACTAAATCAAGGGCCATAACTCCGCTGTTACTAGTCCGATATGGCTGGTTTTCGAACTTGTCCGAGGTTTTATTGATATTAACAATGTGGTAAAGTTTGGTAAAGATAGGATGAAAAATGAAGGCCCTATCGTCTTAACGAGGCAAAATATAGCATTTTGAACCAAATCAAGGGCCATAACTCGGCATCCTATACTAAAAACAATTATATCTTGTGTTGGAATTCCCAATCTTCACCGGATACCCATGAAAGACTCTTATAGTCCCCATCAGAAGGACAAAGATAGGGGAAGTCAAACTCATGACCTCCAGATTCAGGGTTTATTGTCCTATCCACTGACCCCATCAGATAACAAAACAGTAGGTTTAAGTTCATTGCCCAACATTCTGATTGCAAGCTTTCATTGGAGGACTGTTTTGAAGTAAAATCTTAGTATGATCTTTTGTATGTTTTCTGGATTAAAAAAACAAAAAATACATTAGAAGTGTGTGCAGCGAACATGAAGAATGTTGGACAAGGAACTTAAATCCTAAACATCTTAGTAGCATGACAAAATATAAACTTTTTAATTGACTGAACCGTATCAGAAAACCTTCTGAACAAGGGTATTTCACACATATACTGATGACAAGTTTACCTTTTACTTCTGTTATGCAGCTCCATTCATTTCCACACTTCTTTAGAACCGCCTTTTTCTCAAGATAATACAAGATTCTGTTGACAGAACTCCTGGATTCACCGATACCTGTCAACTTTGCAATGTTGGCAGCTTTCATTGGTGAAGGACTGTTTTGAAGTAAACTTATGATCTTTTGCATGCTATCTGCATTAAAAAATAAAAAGTATAATTAGATTTGTGTGCAGTGCACATAAAGAATTGGTCTTTTGATTATTATTAATTAAAATTTCAGTCTGTAATGCGAAAGATGAACATCATTATATTTAAATTTGAAGGCAGAAAAGCACCACCAAACATGAATTTTCTCAGAAGTGTTTTTTTAATTGGTTGGTTTACTGAATGGTGTTTTACGTTAGTTTCTGCACATTTTAGGCTATACATGATGGACGATTTTTTTTGTGGTGAAGGCAGACCAACCACTTTATCCTGGGTGGAAGCAGTACTGTATACCTCGCGACATCTGTAAGAATCAACACTTCCTCGCTTACTAGGTGAGCTTCCAGAGGAATTCGAACGTTTTTCAATTGATAAAAAGCTGCAAGGATGTGTCTGAATATATTATTGTTTAAGAAATTCTAATTATCCCCTAATTGTAAAATACCTGTATTGAATTTCACAGTTCCCTCATCACAGGTAAAATTACTTTTCTCTGACCTCTCCACTGAATACGATTGTCTAGGCACTGAAAACAAATAGTAAATAGTAAATATAAAACAACTAGAAGAAATATAACTGTGGCGGTGGTGTAATGGTAGAGGCGGGAGGTCATGGGTTCAATCCTCATTTGGGTCATACCAAAAAAATGGCTCTAGTAGCTCAGAATATAACAGGTAGTGTAAGGACTGGTCGACCCAGTCAGTAATAATAATGTGACTAGGTGGGGTATCATGGCATGTGACTTCGGCATGGTATTACAGTGTGTCAGCACAATAAAGCTTAGCATATAACTCACTGCTAGAAGCAGACACCGTCATGTTTGAAAGATTGTTAAAAGAGACGTTAAACCCCCTACATACATACACAGTATATGTAAACACGCAGAGACACACATACATTATAGACATACTAGTATGGACTGCAAGTTTAACAGAAATGACCAGTACAGGGCCAAAAAATTCCACTCGTCTGCTTGCCGTGACAAGTGCTCAGTGATGCAGGATGAGTAGAAATTATGATAAATTCTTTCCCAATTTATTAATTTGACCATTCAAATATTACGTAAGACGAGTAACTCACAATTTTTCCTTCCCATCAGTACCAATATACTGTCATGCTACAAGGTATTTTAATTATATGTTGCTGTCCCAATATACGGTGATTATGGTAGTAGGGCCTTGATTTTGGGTACTATATAGATTGCTTTCACAAAGTCAAAATTAAACATAAAAATAACTCACAGACCTAATAAACACAACAATAACTCACAGACCTATTAAGAATACTTTTCTAAAATGAACACATACCAACAGCACTGGAGGGGTTACTGGTAGCTGTATTTTGTGACAGAATCTGTGATGCTTTCATTTTATTCTGTGGATGTGAGGTAGCACCTGGAAACACAGAACATGCAAATAATGCCGGGTTAGATCAAGACGTGCAAATAACGGTTAGATCAAGACATGCAAATAACGGTTAGATCAAGACATGCAAATAATGGTCAGATCAAGATTTGTGTGCAATGAACATAAAGAATTTCAGTCTGTAATGCGAAAGATCAACATCATTATATTTAAATTTGAAGACAGAAAAGCACCACCAAATATTAATTTTCTCAGAAGTAATTTTTCAATTGGTTGGTTTACTGAATGGTGTTTTACGTTAGTTTCTGCACATTTTTAGGCTATATATGATGGTCATTTTTTTTTGTGGTTAAGGCAGACCAACCACTTTATCCTGGGTGGAACCAGTACTGTATACCTCGCGACATCTGTAAGAATCGACACTTCCTCGCTTACTAGTTGAGCTTCCAGAGAAATTCGAACATTTTTCAATTGATAAAAAGCTGCAAGGATGTGTCTGAATATATTATTGTTTAAGAAATTCTAATTATCCCCTAATTGTATAATACCTGTATTGAATTTCACAGCTTCCTCATCACAGGTAAAATTACTTTTCTCTGACCTCTCCACTGAATACGATTGTCTAGGCACTGAAAACAAATAGAAGTAAATGTAAAGAAAATAGAAGTAAATATAAAACTAGAAGAAATATAACTGTGGCAGTGGCGTAATGGTAGAGGCGGGAGGTCATGGGTTCAATACTCATTTGGGTCATACCAAAGACTTTATAAAAATGGCTCTAATAGCTCCCTGGCTCAGAATATAAAAGGTAGTGTAAGGACTGATCGACCCAGAGTCAGTAATAATAATGTGACTAGGTGGGGTATCATGTCATGTGACTTCGGCATGGTATTACAGTGTGTCAGCACAATAAAGCTTAGCATATAACTCACTGCTAGAAGCAGACACCGTCATGTTTGAAAGATTGTTAAAAGAGACGTTAAGCCCCCTACATACATACACAGTATATGTAAACACGCAGAGACACACATACATTATAGACATACTATTATGGACTGCAAGAGGTCAATCAAAAAAAGGTTTGGTCTGTAAAAATATTTATTTCCAATTTTCAAAACTCAGATATTTTTTTAGTCACCACTAAAATGTCCAGTTCCACTCATGAATACAATGACACATAAAAAAAAAGTCAAACAAGATAACAGGATATTGTCAGGTGTGTGAGTTGGGTCAGGCTGTTTCCAAATAATGAATGAGACTTCAGACGACAGCAAGATATTTCGGGGAAAAACACTGATTCACAAAGGGCATGTTGGAGAATATAGTTATAAACAAGAGGCCCAAGAGGGCCTGTGGACGCTCTACTGGCTAATATGGCTCTTATGACATCAATGAAGCGAGTGACTATCGTCTTAAAGAGGCAAAATATAGCATTTTTAACTATATCAAGAGCAGTAACTCTGTCATTACTGGTCCGATCTGGCTGGTGTTCCAAGTTGGCCAGTAGAGATAATAAAAAAAAAAAAAAAAAAAAAAAAAAAATATATATATGAAAAAAAATAATAAAAAAATATATGAAAAAAAAAATAAATAAAAAAATAAAAAAAATCGAAAAAAAATAAATAAATAAAAATATGAAAAAAAAATAATCAAAAAAAAATAAAATAAAAAAATAAAGAAATTAAAAAATTAAAAACAAGCATTGATGTTATACTGTGAACCCTGGGCGGGGCCAGATGTGACCCCAGGGTCAGCACTTGAACAAAATTGGTAAAGGACCATCAGCTTATAGCAACAGCAAAATATTAAACCTCTGGCTCTTGCAGTTTCAGAGAAGCAGATTTTTTAAGTTTTTCCCTATACATGTCTATGTAAAACACGTGACCCTTGGGGCATGACCAAATGTGACCCCAGGGTCACCATTTGAACAAACTTGGTAAAGGACCATAAGCTTATAATAATTGTAAAATATCAAACCTCTGGCTCTTGTAGTTTCCGAGAAGAAGATTTTTAAAAAAAAAATCCTATATAAGTCTATGTAAAACTGTGACCCTCGGAGCGGGGACAAATTTGACCCCAGGGTCACCATTTAAACAAACTTAGTAGAGGACCATAAGCTGATGCTACATGTAATACATGAGAGCTCTGTGCCTTGTGGTTTTAGAGAAGAAGATTTTTTAAACTTTTTTCCTATATGTCTATATGAAAAACATGCAAAACCTCAATATACAAACTTTGGACCCCCGAGGCACGGCCATTTTTGACCCCGGGGACTTTATTTGAACAAACTTGGTAGTCTAGGCGTTGACGATCATTTTAAAAGAAAAACTGTTGAAATCTGTCAAGCGGTTCTGGAGAAGAAGATTTTTTAAGGTTTCGACCATATATGGTAATGGCAGCCATCTTGGATGTAGCGCTGACCTAATTTTAACAAATCTAAAAAGCATTCATCTAAGGATCATCCATTTGAAGTTTGATCAAAATTAGCCAAGCGGTTTCTGACGAGAAGTCGTTTGAAGAATTCCCTATACATGTCTATGTAAAACATGTGACCCTTGGGGCGGGGCCAAATGTGACCCTAAGGTCACCATTTGAACAAACTTGGTAAAGGACCATAAGCTTATAGTAAATGCAAAATATCAAACCTCTGGCTGTTGTAGTTATCTGAGAAGAAGATTTTTTAAAAATATCCTATATAAGTCTATGTAAAACTGTGACCCCCGGGGCGGGGACAAATTTGACCCCAGGGTCACCATTTGAATAAACTTAGTAGAGGACCATAAGCTGATGCTACATGTAATACATGAGAGCTCTGTGCCTTGTGGTTTCAGAGAAGAAGATTTTTTAAAGTTGTTTCCTACATGTCTATATGAAAAACATGCAAAACCTCAATATACAAATTTTGGACCCCCGGGGCACGCCCATTTTTGACCCCGGGGACTTTATTTGAACAATCTTGATAGTCTAGGCATTGGCGATCGTTTTAAAAGAAAAACTGTTGAAATCTGTCCAGCGGTTCTGGAGAAGAAGATTTTTTAAGGTTTCGACCATATATGGTAATGGCAGCCATCTTGGATGTAGTGCTGACCTAATTTTAACAAATCTAAAAAGCATTCATCTAAGGATCATCCATGTGAAGTTTGGTCAAAATTAGCCAAGCGGTTTCTGAGGAGAAGTCGTTTGAAGAAAAGTTAACGGACGACGGACGGACGACGGACAACACACCATCCCATAAGCTCTGCTGGCCCTTGGCCAGTAGAGCTAAAAATGACTAGGCGTGATATCCTTCTCTTTGGTGAGTTTTATGCATGTACGTGTGGTATAAGACAATTAAATTATGGCCGATGTACATGCAGGCATTGCTTGATATCTTTAGAACTTGATGGGAAGTGCAAGTGGGGTGGTTCTGGATACTCTACCTATATTTAAAACCGGAGGATTCACATGTGTCGGTACAGAATATAACTTTGTACTATTTATTTATATATGCATGTTGTATATGGAAATAAAATATGTTTAAACCAAGATTGAAAGAGTTATGATTCTCACAGCTATCCCAGCCTATCCGAAGTAGAACAATTAACAGCTCAAGACAACCATTGTCATCCAAATAAAGACATTAGTGAGGGAACACATACCTATATCGGAGTTTCGGGTCCGAGACCTCTGTGATTCTGGCAAAGACCTCAATGTTTCTGGCATTGACATCCGAGTTTCTGGCATTGACATCCGAGTTTCTGGCAATGTGCCGTGATGTTGACCTCTTGCTCCATCTAAAAGAACAAATTCAACTGAAAGTACAAGCAAGGCATCAATTTGTCACAACACTAACTCACACTCCCCCTACTCCCGCCCAGTTACCTCCCCATCCCACTTGTTCACAAAACCTGAATAATGCAAAACAAAGAAAGAACATACCCACCATATCATTTTATAGTATATTTAACGTTATAAGTAGTTAACTCTCTTACATAATTGCAAAACATTAAAAAGACGCAACTTGACTATAACTAGCATGTGTAGGAATATATGACAAACCTTTGAAGTGGTCAGCCTTGTCTGTTAAAATGAACTTGTCTCCAATTTGGCAAACAATCTTCATCTCACAGAACTGACTCAACAGTTCTTTCACTTTGTTTTCGTTTTTGTTCAACCCTTTTACTGATGAACACAGATCTGCGGCAGTGCAAGGTGCAGTCCTTTCTGTCAAGTCCGAGAAAATCACTCCTCCTATTTCTACAAAAAGTGAAATAATGGTTCATTAATCATTATGATGTAAAACCGTCAGTTTTCATTCCTTGGTCCCGCCTTAATTTTATTAAGCGATGGGAAAGCTTATATTAGCAGGATTTTATAACGGGTGTTTCGACAATAAAACACGTTTAAAATAACAAATATTATTTATAACAACACTGTTACAGCCTCAAAACCAAAATAATGTGTTTAGTAATCGAAATTATAATAGTTCAAGTTCATGGCACCTTACATAGGATTGTGGTACTGATAAAGTGTTTTACAGCAAGGTAGTTTTCATGGGAGAAGACTTATAATGTACAAAAGGTTCGTTACAATATGATAACATATCTAGTTATTCAATATCAATTTTAAGAATTTAACCCTTAACCCATTACATATATATAATGGACTGTTCTTTCTTTGAATTAAGGCCATTCCAGGGCTTTTTTACCTTATATAACAGAGGCCTGTAAAGGGCCTCTTCCCAACTGAAAATTGGACTGTTTTTTCCCAACTGTGGCAGAAATATTTCCCAATTGGAAAACAGCAGTCTCTCAGAATTTGAGAAAAAACATGAATTCTGCACTGTGTTTTTGTCTGCTAAGTAAATTCCGACTTGGAAAAGTTAATAATTATGGTAAATAATGGATGACAATATAAATAAAGTATATTAATGTCATATTTACTTAATTTATGAAATCTTGTATTTTTCCCAAAATGAGAAATAAGCGCGTTCTTTTTTCCCAAAATGGACAGGCCTGGGCCTCTTCCCCATTTTGTGGAAAAAAGCCCTGCATTCTATTTATGTGACAAAGGGGTGTTTTAGGGAAAATAACTAATCAGCAGCCAAACCCTGTTCAGCCTGTGAGTTACTGGGTTTACAATGGACGCAAAGGATATTATAGTCATGCTTAGCAGGTAAGGGACACAAGGCAATCTTAATTTTTCTGCAAAACTCGCGGTGTCCAGCTGTTTGCTTTTCACCATAACTTGCATATTTGCAAATCATTATTAATAATCAATGAAATCTTCAAAGCAAACTGTTATTGTATTTTAACCAATTGTTGCACCAATACTATATTGATATCGTCATACCGGTAAAATAACGAAAGAAACATGAAAATGCACACATTTTATTACCTTTTATTTAATATGTACCAGTTAGTTTATATACCGGTAGTCAAATGTTACTGGATTAATCATTTAGGTGTCTTCTTTAATACTTGATACATAATTTTGCTATTTAAATACTATTGCTGTGTGTCCCTTTTTAAAAATATTGTTAAATACTCAGAAATAAAACACACCATCATCTGTACTACACGACATCTTTGTGTTGTACCATGGGCAGGGACAAATTTCCTATAACAGAATAATAATGTAATAGTACTGCATTTATACATAATTTAATACAATCAATAGAAACGTAAAGAAATGTGTCTTAGATTGGTCTAACCATATATGTAAACAATTGTTGGTTTGCTGTTTCCCTAATAGTAATAGACACTCTCGTACTGCCAAATCCACACCAACTTTAACTTCTACAAGTATTCTTTCTTCCCACTGGCTGTAGTTAAATGGAACCGGCTTCCATCCAGCATGGTTATGCTGCCAACTATAGACAAATTCAAGGTGGCGGTAAGATCTCTAGATCAACCCATGCCGTAGACAGCAAACACTGTTTTTAACCCTTTACCGTATTTCACACTACTAAATTAAACATGAAAATTTCTATTGTCTTTTACTCCAACACTTGTCCTTTCCTTTCACACTTTTACTTTTATCTCACTAACATGCACTGACAGGCACCTGCATATAATCCTCGAAAGGGGGTACTGCAGTATATGAAGATAGATAGTCCTTTCCATGATATTAAGGGCCCCACCCAAGACTGTTAAATAGAAATTCTACATCTTTATTTTTGTGTGTGTAAAATTCATATCAATACTACATTGAGGTCAATGAGGAGGTCATGACATTGAGGTCAATGAGGAGGTCATGATAAAGACTCATAGCTATGCCTCGGTAGAATTTTGGTACCAACAATTGCAATGAAATGGGGTTTTACATCTCTTTTTCACATCATATTAGATTAGGGCAGCAACCTCAAAGAGACAAGATGAAGGATGCAATTTCCCATCAGACATGCCTTTGCCAGGGAGCTATCTAAATCAAGTCTGAGGTCTGCACCTCTAATGCGCAATGCCTTATCTACTGAGCTACCGAGGCAGAGGCATTACTTTGTACAATTTCAGGGATGGTATAAGCCTGTAAACACTGAAAATATCAAACCTGTATTGTTTAACTTCCAAACTAGCGCTTTGTTTTGATCGAATTTTCTCGACTGTCAGAAATTACGGGATTTTCCCAAACTCTGAAATTCCCCTCGGTTTTGCCGAAATATCCGAGATGTGACGATTGCATGTAATTGGTACTCGTCAATTTCTACTTGGTTAATCTTCTCGTAGCGTGTTTAATTTCGGAGCAGAGAACCAGTAGCTCTTGGATTTCTATTTCCTGTAAAAGTGACAATAGAAACGTCGTTTCAACCTTTATTGCCAAAATGAATATTTTACCACATAAAAGGTAAGTTAAATCTAAAATATGAATCCACCGAGCGTGCCAGCACCTGCGGTATACGTTCGCTCCAGGTTCTGATTTCCATACATTCTTGCATAAAGCTTGAAATGCTTTGTCATGGGATTTCGTGAATTTCTGTATGAATACTGCATCACTCTCTCGCGCGGATTATATGCAGATGCGCGTCAGTGCAGTGTGAGCAAGAGGTAAACTGTTCCTTTAAAACGTGTAAAGGTAAAATAAAGATTACAGGGTTATGTTAAACGTCTGATAAAGACAAAGTGATTGCTAAAAAAATAGCACTTCGTATTTAGGGGATGAAGTGGTTGACATGATTGGATGATACTGAGCTTTACTTGATATAAAGGGGCAATATATCAGTGATAGAAAACAAATACTATGATTAAGCACCTTAGCCTTACCAAGGTGTGGATTAATCTAGTAACCCAAAAGTCGACCATAATGAATAGATATATGCATTTTATTGTTCATCGTGAGCAATGTAGTGTTCGAGTCAATACACCATATATGAAAAATGTTGCTGTAATCGGCTCGAGTAAAGTACACTTTCTTGGTAGTATCAACACATTCCAAACAAACTTGGCAAAAGTATTTCGATGCCAGGCTCCGTTCATAAACACATAGCGAAACTGGGCTATACTGTATACATCATACAATGGAAAGATACGATTTTGAATCAAACTTTCTACAATTTCAACCTTTATTGCCAAAATGAATATTTTACCACATGAACAGTCAAAGCTCTAACCTTAAACAGTTACGTTTTTCATAACCTGTGACTGTTATTAAATTAACAACTAAAAATGGGATAGTAACCAGAAGCAGTTACTACCACAAAATCGTTCAAGTTTAGATGCATTTTATCTTCTGTACAGGAATTTTCCCTGTATATCTAAACTTTTCTTCAGGTAGGGTGATTATTCAACTTTACAACCATGCAATAAAATTCTATGAGCATCGATGAAAATCCAATGCGCAAAGCCTCTCAAGTTACGGTACCTACTGTTATGCAATAAAATTCATTAAAAATCATTTTGTAGGCACCAACATGACAATAAGTGAACAACAGCTAATTGGATCTTGATGAAGATGTATTTATCCTTAATAATAAGTATTCAGATATAAATAAACACTGCATATTTGGCAACTATTTGGATTTATTAGCAAATGATCTTGGTAACTGATTTAGGTTACAAATGGTTATTCGGGAAAAGTATCTGCTACTCTAAACCAAAGGGAGATAATAATTTGGCATTTTAATAACTTCCAGCAGTTATAAAACTTGTAACTGTTTGAGGTTAGAGCTCTGACTGATGAAACTAAAATATGAATCCACCGAGCGTGCCAGCACCTGCGGTATACGTTCTCTCCAGGTTCTGATTTCCATACATTCTTGCATAAAGCTTGAAATGCTTTGTCATGAGATTCCGCGAATTTCTATACGAATACTGCATATTCATACTTCTTATTGTTTCAATGTTTTAATTACTTTATTGCAAGTGTTTTCACAGTTCACAATACACATGGGAGTTTGCTACCTATCGGGATCATGATGGGATAGCTATTAATGCAGGTGAAAGTAGCGCCTACATTCATAATAGTGTGTGCAATTAGCCGGCCGCTAACACAAATTAATTTCATCTCTTCGTAGTTTGTGTACAGAAAAACAAACAGAAAAGTGTACCTACTGTTGGATGCGTAACAGATTGTCTGATTGGTCATTCACCCGAAAGATAACAAATAACGGCATATCTGATTGGCTATTCGATCCATTATTCAATTGATGGTTGCGTGTATCAACAATGCCGATTATCCGCCAACGAAGTGCCAATTAAGGGAATTAACAACTTTTACAAACGATAATTGATATGCGTGTGGCGACATCACAGGGGGCGCGAACGGATTGTATAATGTTTATTGCGGTCATTTATTAGTTGTGGTGTGAGTCAATTATACGAAAACATTTTTTTTTTTTAAATTAAATAGTCGACCATGGTGTATGGTAGCGTGAGCCCTAAAATAAGTCCCTGGTTTTGTATATCATTTGATAAATTTTCAAGATTATAACACTTCTTAAAACTAATTAAAAGAATGCATCACCGTCAATACAGGCAGGTATTAAATGATAAAAAAAAATGAACAAGCAGTTGGGGCACCCATCCCGCACCGCACCATCTCCCTGCGTATTTAAACCCTATGCTTGAAAATAATTCTGTGGAGAACACTGTCTGTACATTTGTCTTTTAGAAATATCTTTTATCCTACGAAAAGGAAGGTCGTAACACATATCCAATAACTTTGACTCATTTTGGCAGAGTTATTACCTTTTTCATAAAACTTTGACCTGCAACCTGAGCTCACATTTTGGCAAAATACTGATGTTCATGAAACTTTATACAGATCTTTTCTCGAATGCCATTGGCATGTCCAATAACTCTGAATTTCATTTTGGCAAAGTTACGCACCTTGTAATAAAACTTAAACCTGCAACCTAGCCTAGATCATAACTTTGTAACATATTGACCTACAGTCTTGCAACTTTATACTGTTCTTCCTTAACACTTATTCAGTGCCAGTGACATGTCCAATAAGTCTGACTTTCATTTCTGAAAAGTATTGCCCCTTTTCATCAAACTTTAACCAGTTACCTGCAGCCTAACCTAGCTCATAATTAACATGGCCAGATATTGACCTGTGGTCATGAAACTTGATACAGTTCTTTCTTACCAATTATTCAATGCCGAGTTATGCCCCTTTTCATAAGACATTTTCAATTTCCAAAAAAATCTGCTCCATAATTCATGAACGATTGCACCCGCTGTCTTCAAACTTTATAGTTTGATTGTCCTTGCTGAAATAAGCACATGGCGTGGAAGACTCTTCTAGTTGTTTAAAAAGTGCTACACATTTATCTGTTGATATTTTACAGCTGGCATGTTCGTACCAAGAAGAACATAGAGCGTGTCAGGAAGGATGAAGAAAAAGCTGCTGAAGAAGAAAAAGAAAAACAGAGGAGAATAGCATTAGCTGTAAGTCAGCCAAACTTCCATTGCCAGGTGGTTGTGGTAGCAGTTATGAAATTAGGCCTTCATTTTATGCCAAAGATAAAAAAAATAATTTTGTACTAATTTTGAATATATCACACTTTTTTTTATATCATACATTGTATATATCATCATATGTATCATCTAAAACAAACCTAATTAGAAAAGCATGCTCAACATTTTCCCTACTTAAATTGGCCTACATCTAAAAGCATGCATGGCTTTGTCTGTTATTTAATTAAGCCTTATTTGTTAATCAGGAACAAGAAGCAAGAACAGATCTTTTGAGAGATAGAGCAAAAAAACGTTCTGGTGCAGAAATTGAAAGTTCTGCTGAAAAGATTCCGAGAGTGACGGGTAATTCAGGACCAGGTGAGTCCTGCAAGGAATGATTTCCCTGGTGTGTGACGGGTAATTCAGGAGCAGGTGAGTCCTGCAAGGAATGATTTCCCTGGTGTGTGACGGGTAATTCAGGAGCATGTGAGTCATGCAAGGAATGATTTCCCTGGTGTGTGACGGGTAATTCAGGACCAGGTGAGTCCTGCAAGGAATGATTTCCCTGGTGTGTGACGGGTAATTCAGGAGCAGGTGAGTCCTGCAAGGAATGATTTCCCTGGTGTTTTGTAGTCTTTTTATGCAATCATAATATATATAATGAAATTTATAATTGTAAAAGAATATTGACAAAAAAAGCTAAGAATAATAATCAATTTAAGTGAGAACTAAACTATCTTGTTTCAATTGTTATTCAACGTTTGTCCATTCCGGTATGCTAATTTTCTTATGTTTACATTTATGACACAAGGCATAAACGACAGGGAGAAGTGTGCTAAAACTTCTCTCTCAAACTGCTGACTTCTCCCTGTCACTGGCTTGAAAGAGAAGTTTCTGATGTTATACAAAGAATGAAAATTTGAAAATGATAGAGAACTTCGCCTTTATTTAGGCAAAACTTTTCCCTGAAATTTGAACCTGACTTGAGCTCTGCTGACATGAAGTGATGATTTTTTATACCATCCGTACATCCATCTGTGTGTAATTGACACTATCTTTTCCTATGAGAGAGGTATTAAATAGGCATTGCCTGTTGTCCAGTCCCATTTACTACTTGGATAAATTGGTTTTAACAATATTTATACCCCAGCTTTCACAGAGTGAAGGGGGAGCTATATAGGAATCAAGTTATCCGTCCCTCTACATCCCCCATGGCTAATTGCCTAATTTATTACAGAATTATGACCCTTTGTTTGACTTAGAATAAAAAAGCGAGGGTATTCATCACCTTCGGTGATAGTGATAGTTTATTCAAGAAATGTGGGGAACACTATGTCAAATGATACATGAACAGGATTTGAAAACAAACTTTCGATGAAAACTTATATAAATTCCTCTCCTTGTTTAAGTCAAATTATCTCCTTCTACATAGTTACAGGTGTGAACTTGAAACTTTGGTATATGATTGGAATTATCAGTATATGTGTAGATGTGCAAGGGATTATTGAAATTTTCATACCTCCCTCCTGGGGTGATTTTACATAGCTACACACCAAATATTAATTACAAACATGGACCCTTTCAAAAGTTATTGAGCGGAAACCAATTTGTTGCAGAAAATTAAGTCGAAAAGGGGCCACAACTCCTGCATAAAATGAGCAACATTGACCGAAATCGAACTTGACCTGTATTTTATAATTACACAGCTACACACCAAATATTAATTACAAACATGGATCATTTCAAAAGTTATTGAGCGGAAACCAATTTGTTGCAGAAAATTAAGTCGAAAGGGGCCACAACTCCTGCATAAAATGAGCAACGTTGACCAAAATCGAACTTGACCTGTATTTTATAATTTCAAAGTGACACACCAAATATGAATTCAAAACACGGATCGTTTCAAAAGTTATTGAGCGGAAACCAATCGACGCACGGACGGACACACGGACGGACATGGGTAACACTTAATGCCCCTTTCAGGATTCTCGAATGCTGGGGGCATAAAAACAAAAGGACAAAACAAAAGATGAAATCATAAGATTTTTTATCCACAGTATTTGATACAGACCACGAAGAGATTTATTGGTTTAGAGGCTGTAGCTTTTTCATACTTCGCGTATAATTGCCTGTCTTAAATGTAAGAATTAACTTAAAACATTAAATATTATTGACTTGATGACTGTATACTATTTTTAAACATGCAAAATCCTTTTAAATAAAACAGGGTTATGTAGAACTTAACAGTTGAAGTTAAAGCCTGTGTTTATTTGCTCCAAAACACATACATTTGCACTAAGTGGCCAGAAAATATTGTGTTCCCAGTGTCAATACATAATTTGTCTGCACAAATTGGCCAGAGAACAGTATGTTGCACAAATATGCTAATCTTCAAATTGTGCGTGTGTTGCTCAACTTGTTATTTCTGAACCATTCACGTATATTTGTGATACTATGTCACTATGATTAATACAATTTCAGTCATTGTTCTTTTTGAGCATTCAATGTGTGCTTGTCATATTCGATGGCATCCATGCCTTGTGCACATATTTATAGTTGATGAATTATAGAGATGAATTATAGAGATGCTTCTAGAAACAAATAGTTGCTGAAATAAAGCTTAAATCCGTGTTCTATCTGCAGACATAGCATCCACGTCTGAGACAGTAGACGTGTACACCAGTACTGCTAAGACAGAAGGTATCTACACGGATACTGGCAATATCAACTTGTTCAAGGATGTTGAGGCAGGGGTAGGTTCACCATCATATACAGTCTGAAGGTTGTGGCATCATAGCATAATGGGCAACATGCCATTGTAACTGAAATGTAAACTATCAATTAAATAGCCAAATAACAGATTTCATGCATTTTATCTGTACTTGTCCAGTATTATATTAAATTTTGCTCAAAATGAAATAATAAATAAAGTATTAATGTTTCATTAAGAAGCTGGGCCTGGGCTATCAGGGATTAAAGAAAATTCCAACTCTTGGTATAACTATAAACCTTGTTCCAGTCACAGCTATACCTCTGGTTGAAGTTTTCCATCTGAACCAGATACCCATGAAAGATTCTAGATCATTATCAGCAGTTGTCATTGTAACACACCACACTGTTGATGGATCTTATGGTTCTCAACTAGTCTGCAGGAGTTGTCATAGAAACAAACTAGTTTCATAAACATTTTTTTTTTATAATTTGAAATATGTAGCATTTTTAGAAAAAAATGAGACTTGATTAAAGGTGAAAAATCACAACCCTCATCAACGCAACTATTATATGTGGAAACAACAGCAGGGAATCTACTGTATATAGTAAACCAATAAATAAGGTATATTACGTTTTAGGAAATAAAGTCAGGCACAAATGCAGAACATGAATCTGAGAAGAAGGCAGAAAAGGAGAAGTGGGAAAAGGACATTGGTCTCCTGACATACCTGGGACAGAGTGCAGTAGAGAGACAAGGTATGTACCTGGGACGCTGTGCAGTAGAGACAAGGTATGTGCCTGTGACACTGTGCAGTAGAGACAATGTATGTGTCTGTGACAGAGTGCAGTAGAGAGACAAGGTATGTACCTGGGACACTGTGCAGTAGAGACAAGGTATGTGTGACAGAGTGCAGTAGAGACAAGGTATGTACCTGGGACACTGTGCAGTAGAGATGGTATGTGCCTGTGATAGAGTGCAGTAGAGACAAGGTATGTACCTGTGACAGAGTGCAGGAGAGACAAGGTATGTACCTGGGACACTGTGCAGTAGAGACATGGTATGTTCCTGTGACAGAGTGCAGTAGAGACACAAGGTATGTACCTGGGACAGAGTGCAGTAGAGAATAGGTATGTACTTGGGACAGAGTGCAGTAGAGACAAGGTATGTGCCTGTGATAGAATGCAGTAGAGAGACAAGGTATGTACCTAGGACAGCGTGCAGTAGAGATCAGGTTTGTACCTGGGACAAGGTGCAGTAGACACAAGGTATGTACCTGGGACAGAGTGCAGTAGAGAATAGGTATGTACCTGGGACAGAGTGCAGTAGAGACAAGGTATGTGCCTTTGATAGAATGCAGTAGAGAGACAAGGTATGTAGCTGGGACAGCGTGCAGTAGAGACAAGGTATGTACCTGGGACAAGGTGCAGTAGACACAAGGTATGTATTTGTGACAGAGTGCAGTAGAGACGAGGTGTGTGCCTGTGACAGAGTGCATTAGAGACACAAGGTATGCACCTGTGACAGAGTGCAGTGGAGACAAGATATGTGCCTGTGACAGAGTGCAGTAGAGACACAAGGTATATACCTGTGACAGAGTGCAGTAGAGACAAGGTATGTGCCTGTGACAGAGTGCAGTAGAGAGACAAGGTATGTACCTGGGACAGCGTGCAGTAGAGAGACAATGTATATACCTGTGACAGATTACAGTAGAGAGACAAGCAGGGTATGTGCCTGTGACAGAGTGCAGTAGAGACAAGGTATGTGCCTGTGACAGGGTGCAGTAGAGAGACAATGGATGTGCCTGTGACAGAGTGCAGTAGAGAGAAGGTATATACCTGGCACAGAGTGCAGTAGAGAGACAATGTATATACCTGTGACAGATTACAGTAGAGAGAAAAGCCAGGTATGTGCCTGTGACAGAGTCACAGTAGAGACAAGGTATGTACCTGTGACAGGGTGCAGTAGATAGACAAGGTATGTGCCTGTGACAGGGTGCAGTAGAGAGAAGGTATATACCTGGCACAGAGTGCAGTAGAGAGACAATGTATGTGCCTGTGACAAAGTGCAGTAGAGACACAAGGTATATACCTGGGACAGATAGCAGTAGATACAAGGTATGTACCTGGGACAGAGTGCAGTATAGACAAGGTATGTGCCTGTGATAGAGTGCAGTAGAGAGACAAGATATGTACCTGGGACAGAGTGCAGTAGAGAGACAATGTATATACCTGTGACAGATTACAGTAGAGAGACAAGCAATGTATGTGCCTGTGACAGAGTGCAGTAGAGACAAGGTATGTGCCTATGACAGGGTGCAGTAGAGAGACAAGGGATGTGCCTGTGACAGAGTGCAGTAGAGAGAAGGTATATACCTGGCACAGAGTGCAGTAGGAGAGACAATGTATATACCTGTGACAGATTACAGTAGAGAGACGAGCAAGGTATGTGCCTGTGACAGAGTCACAGTAGAGACAAGGTATGTGCCTGTGACAGGGTGCAGTAGAGAGACAAGGTATGTGCCTGTGACAGAGTGCAGTAGAGAGAAGGTATATACCTGGCATAGAGTGCAGTAGAGAGACAATGTATGTGCCTGTGACAGAGTGCAGTAGAGAGACAAGGTATATGCCTGTGACAGAATGCAGTAGAGAGACAATGCATGTGCCTGTGATAGAGTGCAGTAGAGAGACAATGTATATGCCTGTGACAGTGTGCAGTAGAGACGCAAGGTATATACCTGGGACAGTGTGCAGTAGAGAGACAAGATATGTACCTGGGACAGATTGCAGTAGAGAGATGATGTATGTGCCTTTGACAGAGTGCAGTAGAGAGACAAGGTATGTGCCTGTGACAGAGTGCAGTAGAGAGACAAGGTATGTGCCTGTGACAGTGTGCAGTAGAGACACAAGGTATATACCTTGGGCAGAGAGCAGTAGAGATAAGAAGGTATGTACCTGGGACAGAGTGCAGTAGAGAGACAAGGTATGTACCTGGGACAGATTGCAGTAGAGAGAAAAGGTATTTACCTGGGACAGAGTGCAGTAGAGACACAAGGTATGTACTTGGGACAGAGTGAAGTAGAGATACAAGGTATGTAGCTGGGACAGAGTGCATTAGAGAGACAATGTATGTACCTGGAACAGAGTGCAGTAGAGAGACAAGGTATATACCTGGGTGATAGTGCAGTAGAAAAAATGTATGTACCTGGGACAGAGTGCAGTAGAGAGACAAGGTATGCACCTGGGACAGTGCAGTAGAGAGACAAGGTATGTACCTGGGACAGTGCAGTAGAGAGACAAGGTATGTACCTGGGATAGAGTGCCTTATAGAGACAAGGTACCTACCAGTGACAGAGTGCAGTAGAGAGACAAGGTACATACCTGGGGCTTTGTGCAGTAGAGAGACAAGGTACCTACCTGGGACAGTGTGCAGTAGAGGGACAAGCTTTTTACCTGAGACAAAATGCAGTAGAGAGACAAGGTACATACTTGGGACAGTGTGCAGTAGAGAGACAAGGTATGTACCTGGGACAGGGTGCAGTAGAGAGACAAGGTATGTACCTAGGATAGAGTGCAGTATAGAGACAAGTTACCTATCAGTGACAGAGTGCAGTAGAGAGACAAGGTACATACCTGGGGCATTGTGCAGTAGAGAGACAAGGTATGTACCTGGGACAAAGTGCAGTAGAGAGACAAGGTACATACTTGGGATAGTGTGCAGTATAGAGACGAGGTACATACCTGGGGCATTGTGTAGTAGAGAGAGAAGGTACCTACCTGGGACAGAGTGCAGTAGAGGGACAAGGTATGTACCGGGGACAGGGTGCAGTAGAGACAAGGTATGCAGAGTGCAGTAGAGAGGTTCCAGATATGTACCGGGACACAGTGCAGTAGATAGATAAGGTATGTACCTGGGACAGGATGCAGTAGAGACAAGTTATGTACCTGGGACAGTGTGCAGTAGAGAGACAAGGTATGTACCTGGGACAAAGTGCAGTAGAGAGACATGGTATATACCTGGGACGGAGTGCTGTAGAGAGACGAGGTATATACCTGGGACATAGTGCAGTAGAGAGACAAGGTATATACCTGGGACAGAGTGCAGTAGAGAAACAAGGTATGGTTATTTTAGGTCTCCTGACATAATTGGGACAGGGTGCAGTTGAGAGACAATGTATGTAACTGAGACAGATTGCAGTAGAGAGACAAGATATGTACCTGGGGCAGAGTGCAAGAAGGGAGACAAGATATGGTTATTATAGGTCTCATGGTGTACTAATTACCTAGGACAGAGTGACATATTTGTGTTTCTGAATGATTGAAAACACCAATTATGTTTTTGATTGAATTGTTTCTTTATAAAAGAAATGTTTACCTATGGTCAGTCAGGAGTGTAACTTAATAAGGATGTTTTAAAAATAACTGAAGTAAGTTATTTTCAAGAAATTTATTATTTCCCTTTGATACAGAGTAAGTGTTCATTACTCTTACTTTTGGAAACAAACTTATTTAGGATACTTTTGTGAAAAATGATTTGATCTTAACAAAACTAGTTTCTACAGTAATTATACTCAAGCAATAAATCCTTTTATCATCACACTGGTCTATCAAAACGACTGGCATGCGGATACAGCGCCTGGGATTGCTTCAAAATATGGCGGAATATGCAGAGAATGTGCAGGTACTGTTCAGAATGTATATATTGTTGGTCATATATTGAACAACTGAGCTAAACCATTACTCACACAGAACGTCCGGAACATCGACCCATTCCGTGAAATGATTTAAAGTTGAATTTCATGAAAGATGGCGAAAAACATTCAGAAAGATGTATGCACATGTGCTTCCAAGGCTCATCAGAGTGTTGAAAAGACAAGTGTTGCTGTCTGTACGATCCGTTTACGATGTTTTCTGGTATTAAAGTGTGTAGTGCAATTCACAGGCATTGATATTTAAGCATTTCCAAGACCACAGGCATTGAGCATTTCCAAGTCCATAGTTTTTTTGGACAATATGAGACAAGATTTCGCATGTTTTTTTAATACAACGTTGGTGATTGAATCAAATGGGCAACGAGGTGCATGCTATTCAATCAAACACTGAACGAATCTATCATGTAGGACTAAAATACGAATAAATGAGCACGTGCTCATTTATTTGTATTTTAGTCCCTAATGAATATGTTTTGTTTTTTTGCAAATGATAAATAAAACAATAATCATAGTTCATTACAAAATAATATTCTTAAACACTTCATGTGCTTGTTAAAAAGTATTATGAATAAATGTATACAACCTTTGTGAATTTAAGTCTAATCCATTTCAGTTATAATGGTGAAACGCAAAAAGAAGGCGTTTTTGTGGCTGCATAAGCCAAAACGAAAACAGTTTTCAACCCCAGCTAAAGGTCTCAGAGGTGTTTCCAAGCGTCCTGACGCCCATGTCGTGATAAATGCAGGAAGCGCCTCAACATTGATGCCAGTTCTGCTGTAGACACGACCGTTGCCACTCCAGTTGATTTCTTGTATGAACCACCTCATGTAATCCCTGCGGCATTTTCTGATGCACCTGAGAAAGAATCTGAATCTTTGCAATTCCTAGCTATAGCCGGGAACTTGGAAGTGGTTCAGAAGTTATCAGAGGTTGCATGAGGTGGTTCATACAAGAAATCAACTTGGAGTGGCAACTGTCGTGTCTACAGCGGAACTGGCATCAATGTAGAGGTACTTCCTGCTCCTGCTTTTATCACATGACCTGGGCGTCAGAGGACGCTTGGAAACACCTCAGGTACATTTTCATTAGGGGCCTACAACAACGTGGGACGTGCGCACATATTTGTATTTTAGTCCTACATTATAGATTCGTTCAGTATTTGATTGAATAGCATGCATCTCGATGCCCGTTTGATTCAATCACCAACGCTGTATTAAAAAAACATGCGAAATATTGCCTTATATATTGTCCAAAAAAACTTTGGACTTGGAAATGCTCAATGCCTGTGGACTTGGAAATGCTTAAATATCAATGCCTGTGATGTTTACTACACACTTTAATACCAGAAAACATCGAAAACGGATCATACAGACAGAAACACGTGTCTTTTCAACTCTCTGGCGAGCCTTGGAAGGCACATGTGCATACATCTTTCTGAATGTTTTTCGCCATCTTTCATTAAATTCAACTTTAAATCATTTCACGGAATGGGTCGATGTTCCGGACGTTCCGTGTGAGTAATGGTTTAGCTCAATTGTTCAATATATGACCAACAATATATACATTCTGAACAGTACCTGCACATTCTCTGCATATTCCGCCATATTTTGAAGCAATCCCAGGCATTGTATCCGCATGCCAGTCGTTTTGATAGACCAGCGTTATCATGCAAATATGCACTTTTCTGCCTAATAAAGGGGGAGGGGGGGGCACTGACCAATATATGACCAACTATATATACATTCTGAACAGTACCAGCACATTCTCTGCATATTCCGCCATATTTTGAAGCTATCCCAGGCATTGTATCCGCATGCCAGTCGTTTTGATAGACCAGCGTTATCATGCAAATACGGTATGCACTTTTCTGCCTAATAAAGGCGGGGGGGGGGGGGGGGGGGCACTGACCAATAAAGCAAATCATTGCGGAATCCCTCGTCATTTATTTTATGTAACGTTATCTGAAGTCATAAAACAACAACATGGCGGTGTCCTCGATAAGCGTAACATTCTGCGAAATAGATAATAATAGAAATTCATGCAGAAAATGTGGATAATCTACATGATAAATAGAATATTATGCCAGTGCCTTTTACTATCAAGTTTATTAGGCACGAAAACTAAGAATGGCTCGGGAGAGCCTCACCATTCTTCGTTTTCTAAGCCTCACCTAATAAACTTGATAGTAAAAGAAACTGACATAATATTCTCTATTTAACAGTAAATGTGACCATCTAAGTGAATAATGATGGCACCATTAGTTATGATTGCCCTAGAGTCAGTCAATTTCCATTTGTTATGCAACATGTACTATCTTGAAGAGATTGCGTGAAATATTTCTAGACATTGCGTAAAAGAAGTAAAGACAAGTTTGTAAACAAGAAAGATATACTAATCAGAGAAAGAATATTGTGAGTTACAGGAAAATTCTATTTGATAGAAAACAATTAAAAACAGATGAAAATGAGTGCATATCTGAAAATAAACACACACCCAAAACTGTAATATCCCAAACATGTTATTTCAAAAATCACAAAACAAGTTACACCCCTGACTGATGATTGAAAACTATTACTTTACTGTTTTTATATTTCAAAATTATTCATTATTATTTGTATTTAAAGTTGTTTATTGTTTATCTTCTGCAGAAAAGCCACCATGGTATCTGGCTAAAGGGACAGGAAAGGAAACACTTGATCCGTAAGTAGAAAATTGTGTAATAAATAAGATGTGTAATAAATGAAATGTGTAATAAATAAGATGTGTAATAAATAAGATGTGTAATAAATGAGATGTGTAATAAATAAGATGTGTAATAAATAAGATGTGTAATAGATGAGATGTGTAATAAATGAGATGTGTAATAAATAAGATGTTTTAATATTATGTAAGTAGTTGATGGGCAATTCCTTAATGTTTTGTGTGCTTGTGCACCATAAAACCACATTCAGCTGTTTAATAATCACAAATCTGATATTTCTTGTTTCTGTGTGAAAAGCATGATTTGGTTTATTAAAAAGAATGCTGGAGTTTTTAGTTAGGCTTTTAATATATATCATTTGTATTAGTTTATCTACTATTTTCTGCTGAGAAATTGTCTTTGTTATATTTTATACATAGTCTCTTAAACAGCATCTATAGAATAGTATGCTGTATTCATATTAAAAAGGTTGGTAAACATTAGCTAATTGTGATATTTGAACCTGCATTTGTACGAAACCAGTGATTTCCAGGTTGATTTAAAAACAGTTTGTAGGATAATATATAGAGGATCTTAAACGAGTTCCCATTTCATATGAGATTTATGAAACGAGTTATGAATTATTTTAATTTTAACGAGCCTTTTGGCGAGTTAAAATTAAGAATAATTCATAACGAGTTGATTTCCAGTTTGATTTAAAAAACAGTTTGTAGGATAATATATAGAGGATCTTAAACGAGTCCCCATTTCATATAAGATTAATGAAACGAGTTATGAATTATTTTAATTTTAACAAGCCTTTTGGCGAGTTAAAATTAAAAATAATTCATAACGAGCATAATTAGTAAAAATCAGTGATTTCCAGGTTGATTTAAAAGCAGTTTGTAGGATAATATATAGAGGATCTTAAACGAGTTCCCATTTCATATAAGATTTATGAAACGAGTTATGAATAATTTTAATTTTAGCAAGCCTTTTGGCGAGTTAAAATTAAAAACAATTCATAACGAGTTTCATAAATCTTATATGGAATGGGAACTCGTTTAAGATCCTTTTTATCACATAACATTGCAATCATATTAGTAAAAATTAATTCAAATGGACATGGAACCGCCACGACGTCAGACACACTTTAGCACCAAAAGGTCATAAAATATGTAAAATAACGTCGCGTCTCACACATGACGTTGCGTATAAAACAGTTCGTGTTTTACCTCTTTACAAAATAGCAGTTTATGCCAACTTTTTAACAAACCAACAACAATGTTTTGTATAACGTGCATTATTTTTATAAGCTGTCACAAATAATAAGTTTATGACTCAGATCTGGGTGAATTTGTAATAAATAAAATAGTTTCAGTTAATAAACTTGCGTAGTGTTACAGGTTTAACTCAACCAATCAAAAATTGTTCCAGGTTGTATTACACGTGTGTCATACAATAGAATATTAAATGGGTGTTCGACACTGCTAACAAGGGACGTTATGTGATAAAATACGATTGAGTCCGCATTGTAGAAATAGTGGTGTGGAGGGGGTCAATTAAAGAGGGAGGGTGCATTTAAGAGACAATGCAGTACTAAGCATGAATTATTTGAAAATTATACTGTGTTGTTTCTCACTGCTGCGGGTTCGAATCCCACTGCGAGCTCAATTTTTAAGTGAGAAAATGTCTATTTTTACTATTGGCAGGAAATATACAGTACTGGTTTTACCTAGGAAAAAGTGGGTAACCTGCCTCCACCATGAAAAAATCGACAGACATATATAGTCTAAAATGTGCTGAAAATGACATAAAACAGCATTCAGCCAACCAACCAACCAACAGCAGTATTTTAATATTGCAAACAACTGGGAGAAAGGCAGTGTCAAGGGGTCATGCAATGAATGACCTGCAGTCCCCATCCAGTCCCTGTAAGACGTATAATATAGGATTTGTATTGAATTAAGCTAGGATCCCATGTGTACGTAGTACACAATGCGCATTGCGTGATGCGTATATATAAAAATCATTGGAAACAAGTAGGAGTAATTCCATGTATACATATTGTGTGATGCGTGATGCATATTATCTGGAGCATAGTTTCACGCTAGTATCACGGCAGAAAAATCCTCATTATAGGACATCACCTTCTGGTTTTCCCTGCATCCATGTGCTTTTTCATAGCGTCTGCTTTATGACTTCGGTATTTTTATGTGTTTTGTGACCGTCTTCACTATGCCACGTAATTACATATTATGTAATGCGCATTGCGCACTACGTACACATGGGATCCTAGCTTAAGCATCACATGTATTAAGGTAAATCTCTTTAATTAATGATTGATTGATTGAATTGGAGTTTATAGTCGCACCAACAGCTAAGGTCATATGGCGACTTTCCAGCTTCCATTGGTGGAGGAAGACCCCAGGTGCCCCTCCGGGCAATTTTCGTGCATGGGCGGGCACCTGGGTAGAACCACCGACCTTCCGCAAGCCAGCTGGATAGCTTTCTCACATAAAGATTCCTAGACCCCATGGGTTCAAACCTACAGCGGTGAGGGGCAAGTGATTTCAAGTCAGAGACGTTAACCACTCGGCCACGGACGCCCTTTAATTAATGAAGCGTCATTCTATTTTTCAGTGTAGACAAGGATACGAGACTGAAGGAAAGCCTGGATCCACTGAGACAGATGTCGGAATATGTACATAAGTCCAAGAAGCATTCACACACGGAGGAGAAGGTAATTTCTAAGTTAAAAATTACCTTCAAACGTTTATTTCACAGTAGAATTACAAACTGGTAAACTGTGTTAAAATCCTACTGTGTTTTTCACCAGCTCAGAAGTATATTATTGGAATACTTTAGTCCTACCTTGTGATCTTGACAATCAGTTTTTATTGAGGTATTTCAAAATTTACACACTTGTTCAGTATCGTAACATGACTGTGCAGCAAAAGTTCGATAAGTCTTTCCTAGTTTTATTCCAATAAAAATGTTTTCTTCTCCTTTTTTGGTTAAACCTTTGTATGAAGATCAATTTCTTGGAACTATCATATTTTGTACTTTTGTTCATTGTAAACAATTGAATCTGTAGCTCACATTCCGTTACTTTATCTTAATTTTGTAAATTGTGGTGTTTTTTCTTAGCTGCAGACTAAATCTCGTAACTCTGATATTGTTAATATTCAAATTATGAGTGATATTTATGTGTCAATAATTGAATAGACGAGCATGCTGTCCTCTGACAACTCTTGTTTGTACTACCACAAACGAAGTTTCAGCTTGTCCGTTCGTCCGCCTGTCCGTCTGTAGAAACAACTTGTCTGCTCTGTAATTCCTCTCCCTTGAAGTAAATTTCATGGAACGTCGAGTCAATGGTGGAGTCTGTATTGAGAGGATAACCCTATTTAATTGGGTCGGTAGGGTTAAATCTGTAAGAAATTCAAAACATATTTGAGAAAAAATAATCTATTTGTGATTTATCTTTACCCAAATAGTAGGTAGCGTGGGTATATTAGTCGGACGACAGCTCTAGCTTATCCCAGAGAGAGGGAAGGATACAAAGGCATCTGGGAAACGTGCCTTAATCTTACTATGTAATATATATGCTGCTGTTGAGAATAGACTCTGGTACTCTGGTACAAGGGAACGCTCAGATTTCGCCCTAGTAGCGGGGGTATATCAGTCGGGGGACAGTACTAGTTAATCCCAGAGAGAGAGAAGGATACATAGGCATCTGGGAACCTTGCCCTACTCTTACTATGTACTATATGCTGCTGTTGAAGACTGATTCTCTGGTACAAGGGACGCCCAGCCTTATGCCCGCATCCGACATACGAGGCTAGTGGAAGTGTCTTGCCTAAGAACACTGAAGTAACCCGAGTGCACGCATGATGTCTGAACCTGTGATCCCCGTAGTCAGAGTGGAATGTGTTGTCCAGTGGGTCACCGCGGACCCTGCTGCTGTCCAGTGGGTCACCGTGGACCCTGCTGCTGTCCAGTGGGCCACTGCGGACCCTGCTGCTGTCCAGTGGGCCACCGCGGACCCTGCTGCTGTCCAGTGGGCCACCGCGGACCCTGCTGCTGTCCAGTGGGCCACCGTGGAACCCTGCTGCTGTCCAGTGGGCCACCGCGGACCCTGCTGCTGTCCAGTGGGGCACCGCAGACCTTGCTGCTCTCCAGTGGGGCACTGCGGACCCTGCTGCTGTCCAGTGGGCCACCGCGGACCCTGCTGCTGTCCAGTGGGTCACCGCGGACTCTGCTGATAAAGGAAAAACACTCTTGACCAAACATGATTCTTAATTACTACAGACCAAGATTAAAAAGTAAAAGTAATTGAAATAATCCATTTGTCAGATATTTTAACCTACAACTCACTTGTGCTTTTGAAATGTCATTACACTAAATGTATCTACAGAATTTTTTTTTATAATATTTAATTTTCCAGTCACTTCATATTTATTAATAATATATTAACTTTAAGGATCTTGAAATGAGTCAAAAAAGCCTTTGGTTTCGATTGGTCAAATTAATGGTGTTTGATTTAGAACGGTCAAATTATTGGGGTTTGATTTTTTTAAAGTTTATAAAACTTTAAAGATCTTTAAACATGTTAAATGAGTCAAGATAATGTTTGGTTTTGATTGGTCAAATTATTGGTGTTTAATTTTGATTGGTCAAATATTATACCCCCGCTTTCACAAAGTGTCAAATATTACCGGTATACCCCCGCTTTCACAAAGTGAAGTGGGGGCTATATAGGAATCATGTTGTCCCCAACGTCCCGTCGCATCCCGTCACATTTTTGTCCTGTCGCGTTCCGTCACACATTTTTGTTCCATCGCGTCCCGTCACACATTTTTGTTCCGTCGCGTCCCGTCACACATTTTTGTCCCGTCACGTCCCATCGCGTAACACATTTTTAATACTTGCATATCTCAAACACTTATAAATGGATTGTTCCCAAACTTCATATACTCATAACAACAGGTGACCTTATGTCCCTGTACATCACCCATCATTGATAGCCTAATGTAGTACAGAATTATGGCCCTTTTTTTTATTTAACATTTTCCACTCTAATACCTGGTTTTTCTCAAACATTTTTGAATTGATTGTTGGTTCCAAACTTCATGTACACATAACAGCTGATGGCCTTATGTCCCTCTACATTCACTCATCATTGATAGCCTAATTTATTACAGAATTAAGGCCCTTTGTTTGACTTAGAAATTTCCACTCTAATATTGTATAATGGCCTGTTAATACATTTTTTCTCAAACATTTTCAAATTGATTGTTCCCAAACTTCATAACATAACATCTGATGACCTTATGTCCCTGTACATCACCCATCATTGATTGTCTAATGTATTACAGAATTATGGCCCTTTATTTGATTTAGCATTATCCATTCTAATATTGTATAATGACCCGTTTTTTCTCAAACATTTTCAAATTGATTGTTCCTAAACTTCATGTACACATAAAAACTGACTACCTTATGTCCTTCTACATCACAAATTGTTGATGCCTAATTTTTTACAGAATCACAGCCCTTTATTTCACTTCGAGTTTTTCACTCCATAATGAACTTCATGTGGCTTTCACTTTAACACTTTTCATGGATTGTTATTACATCTAACATACAGTTCACACGTGATGATATGATGTGTCTCTTCTGCATTAATGTTTTTTCGATACTGCAATTCTTTTTACAGAATTATGGACCATTGTTTTAATTAAAATTTCTTTCACATTAAGAAATTAACAGATATTTTAGACATTTATTATTCCTGATTTTGCCCATCATCGGCTAGGGCAAAAAAGCGGGGGTATTCATCAACTTTAGTGATAGTTCTAGTTCTAGAACTATCACTGAAGGTGATGAATACCCCCGCTTGTTCTAGAACTATCACTAAAGGTGATGAATACCCCCGCTTTTTTGTAAAATGTCTGTTAATTTCTTAATGTGAAAGAAATTTTAATTAAAACAATGGTCCATAATTCTGTAAAAAAAATTGCAGTATCGAAAAAACATTAATGCAGAGACACATCATATCAACTGTTGGCGTTTGATTTCGATTGGTCAGATAATTGGTGTTTAATTTTGATTGGTCAAATTATTTGTGTTTGATTTTGATTGGTCAAATTATTTGTATTTTTTAATTAAGTTATTGCTACTTTGTAGGACAACCATCATAACCATAAACACAAGAAAAAGAAGAAAGAAAGACAAGAAGAACACAAAAAGGAAATACATGTACATTCTAGCGCTTCTAAATCTATAGAACAACTCCGTGCAGAACGGTTGAGACGCGAACAGGAGGAGCGAAAGAGAACTGAGGCTCTGTTGTCAAGGTGTAAAGGTCAAGAGACAAAGGTCAGGGAGGAACCAGTGAATGAGAGGGACAGAGGGTATAATTCTGTATATAATCCAGATTTGGTGAGAAAACCCAGGAGCAGACATTCATATGAGGAGAGATACTAATGGAACAAAAGGTCAGGACTATGTGACAAACCATTGGCAGTGCTAGCCCATAATTATCATTTACAGAAATGATGGGCTTGAGGGGCTTGACATGGAAGAAAGGGCATTCTTTTAGTTGCTGGTTTCAATCTCCTACTTCTACAAGGAAGGATATCAATTGAATGAAATTGTTTGTGGTAGATATGAGACAAAATGGTAAAAATTACTGGTAGTGGCAGTTTTACCATTTATGCAAATATCTAAATGTATTGCCAATAAGGACACGAAATGAAGAGGAATAGCACGAAATGAATAGAGAGTGCACACAATATATAAAATAAGATAAAGAACATAAATGAAAATAGTGCATATATTAAACAGGAGAAAAGGGCATGTCATGAGGCAAAAGAGCATGAAATGAGGAAAAAGGGAAGAGCATGAAATGAGAAAAAAGGGCATGAACAGAGGAGAAATGGCATCAAATGAATTAAGAGTGAATATATCAAACAACGAGAAAGGGCATAACATGAAGAGATTGAGCAGGAAATGAGGAGAAAGAGCATACCATGAGGAGAAAAGGCATTAAACCCTATGTGCTATGGTTCATGTGTACTTATGTGTTGCCGTTGGCAAAGACTGCAAAGGCAAGCCCTAAGTTGGAACTAGAACTGGGTGCCGCTGTGTGGGACTAAACAACATATATCAGAGAATTATACTGACTGATAGAAGGGATATACGGACAGTGATAGAAGGGATATACGGATAGTGATAGAAGGGATTGCAAAAGTTGGCTCAATACTATAATTAAAATTGTTGATGATCCCATACGACAGTGTTTTCTATAGTTTTTAAGACAACGAGAGCTTATGAGATGGCGCGTCATCCATTATCAGTCTTTTCATAAACTATATGTCTTGGCAACTTCGACATTACCTCCGGGGTTGGACTTTTTAGTTCGCCATGACGGAAGTCCGGGAAGCTAATGCCATGACCATGGCCAGGACTCCAAGAAAATTAAAGTTTGGGACTAGCCCAGGGCAAGTAGATTTCAAAAGTCCACTTGCCCTGACTGAAAACTCACTTGCCCTGATTTTTTTAATTTGCCCCGAAATTGTACCAATGAATAGTTGCCGGTACATAATTTTTGTTGATATTGAATATTTTGCTTTTTTACTTTGTTTTATTTATAATTAATTAATAATACACGTGTGATTAGAATCAAACAATAAGGTTCTATTTTCCTTTTATTTATCCATTCCATTTTATAACTAAAACAATATTATTTGCTTTTGCCATTTAGGATTGCGCCGCAAATCACGACAAAAACTGTTCCGGGTCCCGCAAGTTAAACCATCTAAAATGGGTGCGCGTTCCTCGTGTTATGTAGCAGCTTGCATTTGTGAATAAACGTTAGTTGTTAAACGTTTTTATGATCATATAGACTTGCTAAACATGAACTAAAAATAGACAGACAGACAGACAGACTTTTTATTCAGACTTGTACAAAGTACATCGTCTACAATACATACATATTAGCATATATGATGTCAACGTATATATACAAGTAAATGATGAAATATATACAAATGGTATAATTAATCATTTCATTATTATTGTTATTATTATTATTATGTAGTATAGTAAATAAGAGTAGGAGGTTGAACTAAGTAACTACCTTTCAATAGTTAATAAAGCGTTTCTTAATACAATTGATTCTTTAACATATAACAGAAGTTTTATTATTTTTTGTCATGTGATTTCAATGGTGAAATATATACAAATGGTATAATTTATCATTTCATTATTATTATTATTATTATGTAGTATAGTAAATAAGAGTAGGAGGTTGAACTAAGTAACTACCTTTCAATAGTTAATAATGCGTTTCTTAATATAATTGATTCTTTAACATATAACGAAAGTTTTATTATTTCTATCTTGTCATGTGATTTCAGTAACTCCAAATATTTGAAAACAGAAGGACGTTTGTAATAACAACGTTTTAAGTATTTCTTTCTAATATCAATATAACAAGGACAAATACATACAAAATAGAAAAAGATTATACAGCAATTCATTGAAAAATAAGATTATTAAAAAGAAATCACCAAACTGTTAATATTCAAGTGATCTTTCTTCTTCTGTCCAACGTGACAAATTTGCGTGACCACTCAATGTCAATATGAAAGCTGTAATGCGATTGGTTCAAATCATGTAATCAACCAATGAAATAAGCGCTTTCAACTTGATGAACTTTATTGAATTGAATTGAATGTTGTTTAACGGCTCATCAACACAGTATAGGTTATTTAGAGCAGCCCCAGAGAGAGGGGGGAAGGATACATAGGAATCCGGGAACCTGCCCTACTCTTATAAACCAAGAAAATTCCTATGGTTCTTTAACGTGCTCGGAGGATAGACCGATACACGGGACCGCCCGGTTTACGTCCCCATCCGACGGACGAGGCTAAGGTAAAGTGTCTTGCCCAAGAACACACCGACGGAACTCAGTGGCACCACGGAGGATTGAACCCGGGGCCTCCGTTTACAAATCCGCCGCGCTACCGACTGCGCCACGCCAGCCCCTTTGAACTTTATTGAAGGGAGATCATTTTCAACAAATACGGCTTCAATTACACGCAATAAGTTGAATTTTAGTTTGAAAAGTTTGATTGTCCCGAGATTTTTTTAGACTAGCCCGACGGGCAACCATTTTTGAAAGAGACTAGCCCGGATTCAGACTGGACTAGCCCCGGGCGTCGGGCTATTCTATTCTTGGAGCCCTGATGGCCAGTGCCATAACCCTGGCATCAGAGTCGTCTGTAGACAGCAGGTTAAAGTTTTTATAACTATATACCACTCTTCAACCCTTTCAGCTCTACCTTTCATATTTATTTTTGTGGCTTATTTAAGGGGAAGTCTTTCAAATCAACACCCTCCCACTTGTCAGCTTGATCTCGAGTCAAGGTCATACTTAGAAAAACTTAAACCGTTCGTTAACTCTTCAGCCCTTTGAGGTATGGCTTTGATATTTGTTATGTAGCTTATCTAGGGGGAGGTCTTCCAATTCAACACTCTCCCACCTGTCGGTTTGGCATTGGGCCAAGGTCAAACTTAGAAAACCTTTAATCTTTTGGTTAACTCTTCAACCCTTTGAGGTAGAGTGTTTTTGAAGTCTTGGTGGAATGTCTTTCTTATAGACAAATGCTTACATAAGTATAGTTCAATCAAATCTAAATAACTGCTCCACAGTTTGGAAACCCAATCATTACAGAAAGTGGAAAGGTGTGCTAAGAGATGAAACAGAAATAGCAGCATAACATTCATGCTAGATGCCAGGGCTTTGATTGACAACAATCAGAGAGCTTTGATTCACAACGATCAGAACTCAAACTCTCTCGTCATCAATATCGTAAATGACTCAATGTCTCCTGAGAAAACCAACTGAAACCATCATGAATTAAACCAGACTGCCACACTCCAAAACATTCAGACAGTTCTTCACATACTGTATTTATTACCAGTTTCCGAAAGCGGGGTGCATATACTAGGCTAGCGCTAGGATTTTAAACTCTTTAGCCAAATCTGGCTAAAGCCCTAAAAATTGCTTTAGCCAGATTAGAATGTCTTTAGCCAGACTTTTGCCGAGATATTTTGGAACTTTAATTGAAGGCGCTAAAACCTCGCGTTTGCGTACACATCGAAAGTAAGTTAAAAGAGTATGCTTTAATATTAACCTGTAGGGTATCAATATTTCCATATCATATGCATGCTGCATTCTGCATTAGTACTTATAATTAAAAGTTGAGTTGCACAATATTCAAAACTTTTTAAAAATTGTATTTAATTTAATGTAATTTAATTTTTAAAAATTGTCAAGACTGAAATTTTAAAAAGGACAGAATGAATGCATGTTTGAGTCAGTGACTCAGTCTCTGACTGTTTCCTGTTAACAGGGGTTCCAAAGAAGCTAGAAAGATCGCGTGTTATTGTGAGACAAAATTCAGAAATGATACATACACCACGACTATCATGCATAGAATAAGTAATAAAAGCCACTTCATAATCGCACCTTTTGTACTGACTATTGTTTGATGTTGATTGAACAAACATAATATTGTCACAATTTACAGACGACCGATCAAACACGTTCACACTTGCCATTGTTCCAGTTTATGCTGCTGCGTGTACAACTAATTAGTTGGCACTCCACACTTACCAGTGATCGTAAAGTTCAAAAAGGCCGTCGGCCTTTAAACAGTGCATCTCTGGCTGATTAATTCTTAAACAGTGTCACACTTCATGCACTTTCTGTTTTGACCAGCCATTTTAGACAGTAAGAGGGCGCCACGTTATTTTATGTTTTACCCGGCTCGATAAATCAATTAAATATATGGATAATATTGAGCGCGGGGACACAAACTAGTTGATTGACAGCGAGAGGCTTAACTATCGCACAAACAACAATTTGACAGTGTTTTTCAATAAACACTGCGATAATTAGTTATCGGTCCAAATTGATTGTCGCTAATTACCTAACAACACCCAGAGGAATATTGGCTTATAAATAGTCAAAGACGTCGTATATTAGAATTGGGGATTTTCCGAGATTTTTTAGACAAAATAGGTCAGAAATTTGGATTCGCCAGACCGCCAATGTCTGGCGAATTTGCTATGTATTTCTTACGATTTTCATTCGCCAGTTCGGGTTACTTTTCACCTATGGCGATTTGGCGAATGGTTAACGCGAGCCTAGATATAATACAAGGAAGCAATAAAAAAAATGAAGAACTGACAGAATTGTGAATACCGATAGTACCCAATTTTTTTGCAATTTACAGATGTCGCTACGGTTTCATGTGTAGGGCCAATTTATCTACGAGATGAAGAACGCACATCGCTCAAAAGCAGCCCGAAGACTTAGAGGACAAGCTGACTTCTTCCTAGTTTCATCATAAAGCAGCGAAAGATCAGGTTCAGTCTAAATCAGATTGACAATGTGGACCAGATGCCCACGATATTTGACCTACCCTATGCTACAACCGTCAATGCAACAGGAGCAAAGAATGTAACAACACAACGGGGAATGAGAAGAAATTATTTACCGTCATGCTTACATGCACTGTTGATGGAGGGAAGTTGCCATCTTACGTCATGATCAAGCGGAAGACAGTTCCTAAAGGCTCAACCTGCCCAAAAGGAATCCTCATTCGATGCCAAGTCAAGTGGTGGATGGATGATGCGTTGACCAAGGACTGGATCAAGACCGTCTGGGGCAAAAGACCAGGGGCCTGAGTAAGAAATCCCTCCTTGTATCGGCTACGGCAAGTTAGATGACATCAAACATCTTTGAGAAAAGTGCAGGACAACACTGGTCCTGGCGGCATGATGTGTATACTGCAACCATTTGATGTCGCCATTAATAAACCAGTGAAAACAATCATGATATGAAAATGGAACGATTGATACAGCGGGGACAAACACAGCTACACAAAGGGTGGGAAGATGCGAAAGGTTGAGCTGGGTGACATATGCCAGTGAATCGTTGATGCCTTGGAGGAGATTCACCCGAACACCATCCAGCACTCCTTCAAGAAATGCAGCAGCTCAAACAATTTGGATGGAACAGAAGATTCCGCACTTTAGGACGAACACATACAGCCCTGTCAGATAGCGGAAGACAGTGCAGCAGACGACAGCGAAGACGATGACGACGCATTTTATTCGGACGAGTTTAAGGAGGGAGAGTGGATGCTTGCGCAGATGCAGGAGTTCTTTGATAACGGCATTTTTTAGAGCCACAATAAAACATTCCTTTTTAGGGCCTACCATATCCCCGAAAAAGAATATCTCAAAAATGTTCAAACACAAATAAGTAAACACACACACTCCTTCGAATAGGTTATTTTACCACTATTACTACTTACAAAATCAGTCTGAATATGCGTTCAGTGAAAAGTTTGCTTCTTTTCATGCTTTTTTACCACCATGACATCACCTTTATCAGAAATAGAAAACTTAGTATTTTGAAGCGCTATATACACGGAAACAATTTTTGTGCACAATATACAAGGATGTGCATTATACAAGGTAAAATGTGGTATTCAGACTTCCAACATCTACAAAAACATCTTCCCTTTCTAGAACTCTCCTATCCAATATGGGTAATGCCCCCCTCTCCTTGATATCTTAAGAGGAAGCTAGCTGTCTAAGCTGTCTACATTAACTTTCTAATATGGTGTTGCTAATGTTATGCTAAATGAGGTGCAAGGCTGTGCCCTGTGCCGGCGAGGACGTATGGGCCCTGGTACCGTCACGGTAGCTGGATTCATTTAGTCTATTACACTGACGGTCAGTGAAAATGCACCATTAACTCCATATGTTTATGCTGTAGGATTATTCGCAGCCCATTGGGAATAAAACTGCTGAACCAATATTTTCTATTTTTTAAGAATTGCAACTTGATACCTAACTTGTCTTACCTGTTTATTGGTAGGCTTTTATGACAAGTTTTTACACAGTTATTGTCTTGCCCACGATAGTGGGTAGCGAGATATAGCAGTCATTTCCGGCCGCAGCGTCCGCATTTTAAATCTAAGTCTCAACAACTGTTGCTCGAATTTTTCTGAAACATTGTCAGATGCTTCGTTGGGTCAAGGGACATCACGTAATGCCAAAATTATCAAGGTCAAGGTCTTATTTTGTGTTATTTTCCCAAAACTTAACCTTGGTTAGGTAACCTTGGTTAACTGTATGTGATTGCCTCATTTTCTTTGTTTGAAGCTTGGTCATATGTATTCATTTTCTTTGTTTGAAGCTTGGTCATATGTATTGTTGGCATTTGTGGACATCACTGAATGACAAAAAATACCAAGGTCAAAGTCATATTTTGCTTATTTTCCCCAAACTTAACTTTGGTTAGGTAACTTAACCTCTGTTAACTGTATGTGATTGCCTCACTTTATGTCTTTGATACTTGGTCATAATTTATGTATTGTTGGCATTGGTGGACATTGCTGAACGACAAAAAATACCAAGGACAAGGTCATGTTTTATGTTATTTACCCTAAATATCAGTTTGTTTAGGTAAGTTGATCTCAGTTAACTTTTTCTAATAACTTTAATTTCTTTGTTTGATACTTGGTCATATGTATTGTTGGCATTGCCGCGGGTGGACATCACTGCACGACAAAAATTATCAAGGTCAAGGTCATGTTTTGCATTATTTACCCTAAACATGAGTTTGGTTAGGTAAGTTAACCTCAGTTAACTTTTTCTGATAGCTTTAATTTCTTTGTTTGATACTTGGTCATATGTATTGTTAGCATTGGTGGACATTGCTGAATGACAAAAAATACCAAGGTCAAGGTCATATTTGCCTTATTTTCCCTTAACATTGGTTAGGTAACTTAACCTCTGTTTTTATGTGATTGTCCCACTTTATGTCTTTGACACTCGGTCATATGTATTGTTGGCATTGGTGGACATTGCTGAACGACAAAAAAATACAAGGTCAAGGTCATGTTTTGCGTTATTTACCCTAAACATGAGTTTGGTTAGGTAAGTTAACCTCAGCTAACTTTTTCTGATAACTTTAATTTCTTTGTTTGATACTTGGTCATATGTATTGTTGGCATTGGTGGACATCACTGAACGACAAAAATTACCAAGGTCAAGGTCATATTTTGCATTATTTCCCCCAAACTTAACCTTGGTTAGGTAACTTAATCTCAGTTAACTTTATGTGATTGTCTCACTTTATGTCAATGATACTTGATCATATGTATTGTTGGCATTGGTGCACATCGCTGGACGATAAAAAATACCAAGGTCAAGGTCATATTTTTCATTATTTTCCCCAAACTAAGCCCAGGTTAAACCAGTTAACCTCAGTACCTTAACTTCTTATGATTACCTCACTTTTATTTCTTTGATACTTGGTCATATGAAGTGTTGTCTTTGATGGACATCATTTTTAGCACAAATGTAATCAAATATTTCAAATGCAGTTTGACGCGGTGGGCGAGACACCCTCAGACCGAGGTCTTGTTTACATTGTCTTTTAACATTGTTTACTATGGATAATCATAAAAAGAAAACTGTTCCACTAAATTTCAAGCTGCATTAGTCTGTCTTGGAATACATTCCAATTGGTTTTAATGGCCTTATTATTGTTTGACTTCTGACAGTATTAAGCAAAATACTGTTGAGAAAATGATTTCTTTGTGCGATTTAACTGAAGAAACCCTGAAATGCCCATGCAGTTCATTACACCAATGTGCCGTGGAATGCATTATATTCAGATATGCACGTAAAAAAATGTTAATGTCGACTCGTTATATGGATTTTTCATATTTTTTTCAAAATACCTCAAATTCTAACTTTTAAAAGGATTTGTGGTGCATTTTCATTGACTGTGAGTATATATATAATGGCTAAAAAGCAACAGAAACACTATTTCTAGATCTTTGTTTATTTTGTATATTCTACATTAATTTTTTAACTTATTTATTATGTCTCTATATATCCTCTCCTTTATTTTCACTTTCTTATTTTTTGCTTATATAAGCCAGTATGCTGACAGGTCAGCGTAACATGTAGCAGATATAATGGAATAAAATACAACTTTTTTACTATGGACAACTAGAATTGTTGGATATCCAACTAATGCCCCTGCTAAACGCCAATCTCATTAAAATAAGATCCAAAATATTCGCTCCACTACTTTCCGCTATTTAGATCTGACCATATTACATACCGGGTCACCTCAGACTGACCTTTCATCTAATCAATATTCATTAGAAGATCAACTAAATTCAGCCAATGAAATTGCACGTTTCATTTATAATTCACATGAAATTAAAACTTATTGTATTCGAGTGAACTGAACAAATGCAAATTTACATATCCGAATAAAGATAAAAGTCTTCGTGTGTTATTGCACGATACATTCAAAGAAATGCACTGAATGGTATGTTTTCAAGATATGAAGAAAATCATGGGCACTGTCGTGTATTTTCCCACCAAAATTATTAGGACACTACATAGCCTAAATAGTATGCAATTATACATGTGGCCCGATTAGCCCAGTTGATAGCGTGCTCGACAGCTGAATTACCAGTATAATTTTAGTGTGTGGGTGTGGGTTCAATCCAACAAATCGGTAAAAATATTTGTACCGCTATTAAATTCCGTCAAGTTCACAATCTTTTTTTTTCCAGTAAATATTCAATAATGGTTGGTGTATTATTTTTGTTAACACAACCTTTTGTTACGGACATTGTCTCTTTCAATACCAAACGTAGACATGCGCAATGAAGCTGTCAATACCGAACAATTTTGTAGGCTGAAATCTGATTGGCTAATCGTAAGGTCAATCTGAAGTGACCCGGTATATAATATTGTCAGATCTAAATAGCGGAGCGAATATTTTGTATCTGATTTTAATGAGATTGGCTAAACGCAAAACTGTGTGTGACCTTGACCTTGTCGCCAGCGACCAGAAGTATGACAGAATGTTGTTGTACGACCTTAGTAATCAACAAATGAAATATGTAAGTAATTTGTGAAAGCATTTTATGAGCAAAAATGACTGACGGACGAACAAACGGACAAGGCCAAAACAGTATAGTCTCACCAATTTTGGAAGAGGCATAAAAAATATAATTATGTAATGTAACCATAATTCATGTTAAACATCATATGGACATTTATTTCGTGATAAAGTAGGATGGGTACTAAATAATTCATCATTGTAAAAATAACAATCCAACATTTTATAATATAATTTTTTAATAGATGATATACCTCTAACATTCATTTTTTATACTCGGATTAAAAAAAATAATGTTCAGCTGTACTGGTAGAAGATACGAATTAACATATTAATACATAATCTTGATAAAAACATCAATCTTAGTGATACAGACATTGTTTACACAACACAATGTTGTGTACATGGTACATCGTTTGCACATACCAAACTAGTAATAAAACAAGAGGTCTGAAAATGAATCGAGTTTTACAGCACACCAACACATGTAAGGTTATATGGCACCAAACAGGAATGAATATACCAGGCTCACCATCCATTTATATCGAGACAAAATATGGAGAATAGGCATAGAACCTTCTTACCATTTACGGAGGCATGTTCCCACATGCAGAGTCATGATGAAGACCTTAATGAGCACGACACAAAATGACAAAATGGAACATGAAGTGGGCGTCATACCCCTCTGCCCTAGCGGCATTTGCAGTGGTCGTATTCTATACCTGGTAACTACAAGAGGTCCGAGAATGCTCTCTAACAATAGATAAAGTGACGTATTTCCGTCAATCTGATGCAAAAATAACCAAGTATTATCTGTAAAGCAGTATCGGACTATAAGAATCTTTCATGGGTATCCGATGAAGATAGGGAATTCCAACCCGGTTAATAGGTGTTTTTATCGGAACGGAGGCTCTGCCGAGGTTCTGATTAAAACACTTATGCTGAGGGTTGGAATTCCCTATCTGAACTTTCAGAGACATGTTGTGCATTGACACCGCCAGCTACTAACGTTTTGCAGGTTTTCCTGCATACCAGATGTTGGTGCGCGTGAATTTTATCTCGACCCTAGGGTGACTTGGAAATATCTATCCCCGGTAAAATGATGGATATCCTTGTCCGGTATGCAAGAAAAGGATATCTCTTTGGTCTATTGCACTTAATGTTCAACACTTATTTTTCTTTATAACAAAAAAACATCCACAAGATGGTCACCCATGGTCATCTATGGCTGAATTGGACATACAAATTCCACAACTCATAATTGGTGTGCTACACACCGTCTATTGACTATAAATTTACACATCAAGTGTTATTCTATTATCTCAAGCGACTTAGAATTAATTGATCAAACCTGAACATTTAATGACCTTGCATGACCCATGACCCCCGACCTTAAACATGCTAACACGAAATAGGCCCACAACTTTTTATTAGCTCACCTGAGCCGAAGGCGTCATCGTCGTCAACTTTTACCTCGTTAAGACGATAGGGCCTTCATTGTTCATTAAACAATACCCATGCCAGACTAGACACAGCAGACTAATTGCATGATTACAAGGTAAGCGATCTATGGCCATCCTGGCATTTGTAAATAAATCAAGGGCCATAGCTCCGCTGTTACTGGGACGAACTGGCTGGTTTTCGAAATTATCTGAGCTTAGACTGATATTAACAATCTGGTCAAATAGGATAAAGATCAGATGAAAAATTAAGGCCCTATCTTATTAACGAGGCAAAATATAGCATTTTTAACAAAATCAAGGACCGTAACTCCGCTGTTACTGGTCCAATCTGGCTGGTTTTCGACCTTATCCGAGCTTTCATTGACATTAACAAGCTGGTAAAGTTTGGTAAAAATCAGATGAAAAATGAAGGCCCTAACCTATTAACGAGGCAAATTATAGCATTTTTAAAGAAATCAAAGACCCCACCTCCGCTATTACTGGTCCGATCTGGCTGGTTTTCAAACTTATCCGAGCTTTCATTAATATTAACAATCTGGTAAAGTTTGGTAAAGATCGGATTAAAAATGAAGACGCTGCCTGACGGACGGACGGAGAGTGATCCCAATAGCTCACCAGTGAGCCTTTGGCTCAGGTGAGCTAAAAATGTTATATGGCGCCAACAGGAATGAACATTCCAGGCCCATTCTCCATTAACATCTAGATAAAAATATGCAGAATGGGCCTAGAACCTTCTCACCTGCAGAACTGCAGAGTTGCTGTAAATTCGTCTGTAAACATCCGATTTTTCGCCGGAGCTACGATCACTGTTTTCTGCCACCACTCAAGTAGCACCTGAAACAATACAGGGATGAGGATAAAGACCTTTAATGAACATTCTTGCCCGGGAACCACACTGGGTTGAAATAGTTTTACTATACAGAAATAGTTTTACAAACAATACTCGTCGGGGGCCACTTTCCGTCACTTAAACTAATTTTTCAGACAAATCTATGTATCCTGACAAATTTTACTCTATTTTCTATTAGGTTACCTCTTCCTGGAAATTTGATACCAAAGAATTTTGTTTTATATAAATTATCGAAGTGGCACGTGACTTTTTTATAAACAGACTAAAACTGAGAAATCATTTTGTTTACAAGCCCAGTTTCCGTCATGTATTTTATCGAGTGATAGATTCAACTAGGTCAAGATACAGTAAACTTTTATGAATTAGAAACTTGTTTGCAAGTCTGTTCAACAATTTCATTGTAATAATGGTATGTTTGCATTGTTCCATCAGTCACATCGATCGTTATAACAATGCGCCTGGTAACGTCAATGTAAAATGTTCAACGACGACAATTTACAGTAACTCTGTGTAAATCAAACAGATACAGGTTGTACGAGTTGCTTCTCTTTGGTTAAACTATATAATCACGGTATATTTTAACTGCGTTCACTGAAGAGTGATAAAAATATGACGTCATTACAGTGTTATTTTTTTAATAGTTTATTATGAGGCAGTATGTGCGCGCATCCCCAACTCCATATAAGGAAGTAAACACATTTTTCGGAGAAACCCCTTTCGTTTTCATACAGCTTATGTACTATTTGGTTGTTTTTTCTGTTTCCAATCTTCAGTTATAAACGTCTGACAATAAGTGACATCGCGTAAGTAATTTGCAGTGTAAAAACGTTTTTTAAATGAGAATGACGGAAACTGGGCTTGGACGGCAACTGGCCTCTAACGAGTATAGTTCTTTGAATCTTTCAATGTAGTAGTTGAATTGAATAGGGTTTTAAGGTGCACCAACACATGAAAGGTTATATGGCGCCTAACAGGAATGAACGTGCCCGGCTCATCCTCCATTTACATTCAAGATAAAATATGGAGAATGGGCCTAGAACCTTCTTACCTTCAGAACTGCAGAGTTGCTGCAAATTCTATATAGTAGATACTCCAATTGCGATGGAGGCACATTTCCACGTTTGCATACGCGGTGTCATGATAAAGACCTTGAATGAACCCTCTGCATGTGACAACGTGTTCGTGAGATTGCAGTGGTTGTATTAAACCCCGGCAACCACACGGGGAGTAGTACATGAAATAACAGTTATACACCAGACATTGTTCTTTGAACATTCAAATGTAATACATGATATAGCAGTTATATACCAGATATGATATTGTTCTTTGAACATTTGAATGTAATATAATATAGCAAAGTTATACACCAGACATTGTTCTTTGAACATTTGAACGTAATGCATGATATAGCAATGTTATACACCGGATATTGTTCTTTGAACATTTGAATGTAATATAATATAGCGAAGTTATACACCGGATATTGTTCTTTGAACATTTGAATGTAATATAATATAGCAAAGTTATTCTTTGAACATTTGAATGTAATATAATATAGTAAAGTTACACACCAGATATTGTTCTTTGAACATTTGAATGTTATATGATATAGCGATGCTATACACCGGATATTGTTCTTTGAACATTTGAATGTAATATAATATAGCAAAGTTATTCTTTGAACATTTGAATGTAATATAATATAGCAAAGTTACACACCAGATATTGTTCTTTGAACATTTGAATGTTATATGAAATAGCGATGCTATACACCGGATATTGTTCTTTAAACACTTGAATGTAAAACAGCAGATATTGTTCTTTGAACATTTGAATGTAATACTCCATATATTGTTCTTTGAACATTTGAATGTAATACATGATATAGAAAAGTTATATACCGGATCATTTGAATGTAATACACCAGATATTAATAATATAACCTATTGTTTTACATGTACAACAGATATTGGCTCTTGCCAATTTTATTGTAATACAATTCTGTCATTAATATTGGCTGGGTCAATATGACATCACTTGATTAGTGACTAAAATTAACAAGATGCTCAAATATTGTATCTCTATTTGTTTAAAGAGAATGTAGCGACACAGCCAAACAAGCTCTGTTATTGAGTGTTCTGAAAACCTTGGAAAAAGGTGAAAGAATTATCAAAATCGGATGATCAGCAAAAAAGATATGACCATTTAAAGGTTGTTCTAAAACGAATATATGGGAGCCGCCATTTTGAGAACTATGACATCATAGTTCCATATTACCATATATGGAATTAAATATCATTTAAAACGAAGAAAATCACTACATATGATAGCAAATGTTTTTTACAGGTCATATAAAGCATTATTGCCATTAAGTATAACATATTTTTCATACAGTTGCTATCATTTCTTCCCTATAAATCAGTAAATTTTCATATTTATAAATATTCCATATATGGTCATTTAGAACCGTGATGTCATAACTTCCAAAATGGCCACTTCCATATCCGTTTCAACAGAAACTCCAAATGATCATATCTTCTTTGTTTATCATCCGATTTTGATAATTCTTTCACCCTTATTAAAGTTTCTCAGAACTCTCAATAATGAAGATGGTTTGGCTGTGTCACTACATTCCCTTTAAGCTTGTGTACCACTTTAATACTTTGCCACAGTTCATCTGTCTGATCTGTCAAATAATATCTAAACAACTACCAGCAGACACCATATTTTCAATAAATTAGCTTATGTCATAGATATTTCCATCATACATGACAAACACACATTTTATACAGCTCAAGGATCCTATAAGCTGATGGGGATTTTTGTACATATAGTTTATCTTTCCTGAAAATGCATTTTTCTTATTTCAAACAAACAAACGTGCTGATCTCTGGGAGCTTAACTTCTGCAAAGAAGCGTACACAACAAAAGGTAGGGCTTACGCCAGGCTATATTTAGCAGTATGCAACCTTAAGGCTGTATGGCATCCACAAGTTTTTTTTACAGATTTTTTTATCTCATTGATAAACATCTTCTGGTGAGTGGGAGAGACGGAGTTTCAGATCATAAAGACTGGGTTTCAAACTTTTCCGAGCGTTCATTAAAATAAACTTCCTGAATAATTTGGTAAATATTGGATTAAAATGAAGGACCTAGAGTTTTAATAAAGCTACACATAGCACTTCTTCTTCCAACAAGTAATTTAACTTGTTGAAAGATGTCATTGATACAAACATTCTGACAAAGTTTGGTAAAGATCAGATGAAACATGAAGAGGCTGGAGTGTTAACACAGCAAAACGTAACACTTTTAAATAATTCAACAACATGACTCTGCTGTTTCTAGCCCAACATGGCTAGTGTTTGAATTTGTCCATGCATTTCTACTATGCCCGAGATAACTTCATAAAACAAAATGTTAAAAAAAGGGGGAGAAAATTATTCTATTAATATTTAATTGTAATAAAATTGATTTTGGCTTGATAACTTCTCATAGCATTTAAAAATATACATAAATGATTGTGAATCCTACATCTAATGAAAGATATATACCAGATATATTGTTAACATTAACTTTTTATTATTGAATTAAATTGGGTTTTAAGGTGCACCAACACATACAAGGTTATAAGGCGTCATACAGGAATGAACATACCAGGCTCATCCTCTATTTACATCCGAGATAAAATATGGAGAATGGGCCTAGAACCTTCTTACCTGCAGAACTGCATAGTTGCTTCAAATTTTATTGTAGACACTCCATTGATGCTGGAGCCACGTTTATTGTTTTTCTGCCACTGCTCTAGTGATTTGAGCGAGATGGCACCTGAAACAATGCAGGGATCATTATGAAGACTTTTAATGAGCATGAAAGATTATAAAATGAACATGAATTAGCAGTACGCAGAGTTGAATTTGGGGGAGGGGGTTGGGTTCTACCGCTCTGCCTATCCCTCTAAAGGGGTCTGCAGTGGCCCTATTCTTTGCCCGGGAACCATTATTTTATTATTGAAAACATCATGATTAATAAAAGATACAAACAAATCATAAAACAATAGTTATAAAACTCACAGAGAGTAGTCCATTAAGGTCATTGCTAACAATTCAGTCACAATTACACTGATTACTCTGTTTTTGGCTTAAAGGGTCACGCGGCAATCTTGATTTTTCTTTTGTAAAACCTGTGGCATCCCATTAGTTGTTCTACATAACATGTGGCATCCCATTAGTTGTTCTACATAACTTGGGCATCCCATTAGTCATTCTACATAACCTGTGGCATCCCATTAGTTGTTCTACATAACCTGTGGCATCCCATTAGTTGTTCTATATAACCTGTGGCATCCCATTAGTTGTTCTATATAACCTGTGGCATCCCATTAGTTGTTGCATCCCATTAGTTGTTCTATATAACCTGTGGCATCCCATTAGTTGTTCTTCATAACTTGCATATTTGCAAATCGTTATTAATAATTATCTGAATAATTCATTCATACTGTATTTAAGAAATAAAATATTTCTAGCGTGTTTATATTGTCCCAGATCAATACCTGGCGGGCGGGACTTGAAGATCATCGAAACCAAGGGCCGAAGGCACCAATATTATATATAGCACCAATATTATGTATAAAGCTATTAGATAGAATAGCAAGATTTTGATAAAAACTAAATAAATTGGAACTTCCAAATTATGTACCTGGTAACCTTTTATTTAATTATGTGCAAGCAGATCGTAAGTAAAATGATACTTGACTGATAATTGGTGGTGCTAATTTTAATACTTGACAACTCGTTCAAGACTGCCGTGTGTCCCTTTAAATATTTTATTATACTGTTGCAGTTACAGTTACAACTATATACATTTTAGTATCAAATTAACCCTTAGCCTGCTATGAATGTATAATGGACTGTCCTTTCTTTAAATTTAGACAAATCCATTTATGTTACAAAGGGGTGTTTTGGAGAAATGACTGATGAGCAGCTGAACATTGTAAACCCTGATCAGCCTGGTCTGGGTTTACAATGGACGCAAAGGCTATTGTAGACGCCCATAGCAGGCTAAAGGTTAAAGAAGACATATATCAACTTCTATATTCTACTGTCAGTTTGGCCATGAAACACTAACAACTTATAAACAATTTCATTTTATTTAAAATATCTTTCCCACCAACAGCAGCCAAATTTTACAACATATGTACACCATTTCTTAAGCTACTGACGTGTTGTATATATATATAACATTTGTGTTTTTAGAATCCAAACTTTACAGGGACAATATAAACAACTTAAACCAGCCAGACCTAATTCCAAAACTGGAGCGTTGAATTAAGAGTTAAAAACTCATATATACCTTATTATATGACCTGAACACCTGGATAGAGTTTTGATAAACGGTTTTGTAGTGTAATTTTGTCGTTATTTGGCAGATTACATTACCTGGTCCAAGTATTAACTTTCGAACCCCATCCAACCAACCCCTTCTTCAAGAAGCGAAAATGGGGTTTGCTGGGGTTTGAAATAAAACCTTAATTCCTGCTTTAAAAGTTTGCATATTGTAAAATTAAAACATTTAATAGGTAATTTTAAAAGGGTTATCACATTTTTTCAGTAAAAAAAGTTTTTAAACATGTTTTATTGTCGAAATATCCATTATAAAATCATGCTAATAAAAGCTTTTCCATCGCTTAATGCATTTAAAGGATTGACCACTTAATGATAGTTTCTTTAATATTTGCAGTTAACAAAGTTGTTTTCTTTAAATATACGTTATCATGCTATCTACTATATTTATACATAAAACATAATGTAGACAGTGGTTATGGAAATATTAATTGTGGCAGCTTTATTAATACATCTAACTAAAATCAAAATAGAGTACTTCATTGAAATAAATACTTCAATTGCAAAAAGGCTATTAAAAATGCATTAAGATCCATTTTCACCTAAAATTAGATTTGAAATCAACTGATTAACACTGACTGGGTACTCATATTAAAACGTTTAACATTACTAATTAATTAACATTTAAAAATATTAAATTTGTCTAAAAAATATTTATTTAAAACAAGAGGCCCAAGAGGGCCTGTGGACGCTCTACTGGCTAACATGGCTCTTATAACATCAATGAAGCGAGTGACTGCCATTTACATTTTTTTGGAAGTTTCGGGCAAAAAACAGCTTTTGAACTAAATCAAGGGCCATAACTAAAGAATCTGTTAAAGTTTGGTAAAGATCAGATGAAAAATAAAGGCCCTATCATATTAACGAGGTAAAATATTGTATTTTTTAACTAAATCAAGAGCCATAACTCCTCTGTTACTGGTCCGACTTGTCCAACATAGAGATAAAAAAAAAAGAAAAAAAAAGAAAAAAAAAAGAAACAATTAAAAAAATATTAAAACAAGAGGCCCACGAGGGCCTGTAGACGCTCTACTGGCTAACACGGCTCTTATAACATCAATGAAGCGAGTGACTGCCATTAAAAAAACTGCTTTTTAACTAAAGCAAGGGCCATAACTAAAGAATCTGGTAAAGTTTGGTAAAGATCAGATGAAAATGAAGGCCCTATCATATTAACGAGGCAAAATATAGCATTTTTAACTAAATCAAGAGCCATAGCTCCTCTGTTACTGGTCCGACTGGTCCAACATAGAGTTAAAAATAAAAATAAAATAATAATAATAATTTTAAAAAAAAATAAAAAAAAATAAAAAAATAAAAAAATATTCAAAAAAAAGTTTTTTAAAAAATTAAAAAAAATAATCTTCAAATAAAAAATAAAAAAAATATAATAATTTAAAATAACAATATTTAAAAAAAAAAAAAAATATTAAAAAAAAAAAATAATAAATAAAAAAAATATATAAAAAAGAGTCATAAAATCAGCTAAAGTTTGGCAAAGATCAGATGCAAAATGAAGGGCCTATCGTATGAAGAGGCAAATTATAGCATTTTTAACAAAATCAAGGGCCATAACTCCACTGTTACTGGTTCGATCTGGTTGGTTTTCAGACTTGACCAAGCTTTCATAGACATTAACAATCTGATAAAGTTTGGTAAAGATCGGATGTAAAATCTTAACGAGGCAAAATATATAATTTTGAACTAAATCAAGGGCCATAACTCTGCTGTTACTGGTCCGATATGAATGGTTTTCAAACTTGTCGAGCTTTCATTGATATTAACAATCTGATAAAGTTTGGTAAAGATCGGATGAACAATGAAGCCCCTATCGTCTTAACGAGGCAAAATATATCATTTTTAACTAAATCAAGGGCTATAACTCCGCTGTAACTGGTCCAATATGGCTGGTTTTCGAACTTGTTCCAGCTTTTAACGACATTAACAATCTGATAAAGTTTACTAAAGATCGGATGAACAATGAAGCCCCTGTCGTCTTAACGAGGCAAAATATGGCATTTTTAACTAAATCAAGGGCCATAACTCCACTTTTACTAATCCGATGTTGCTGGTTTTCGAACTTGTCCGAGCTTTCATTGATATTAACAATGTGGTAAAGTTTAGTAATGATAGGATGAAAAATAAAGGCCCTATCGTCTTAACGAGGCAAAATATAGCAATAAAGCATTTTAAACTAAATCAAGGACCATAACTCCGCTGTTACTGGTCCGATCTGGCTGGTTTTCGAACTTGTCCGAGCTTTCATTGATATTAACAATGTGGTAAGGCTTGATAAAGATAGGATGAAAAATGAAGGCCCTATAGTCTTAACGAGGCAAAATACAGCAGTATAGCATTTTTAACTAAATCAAGGGCCATAACTCTGCTGTTATTTTCCGATCTGGCTGGTTTTCGAACTCATCCGAGCTTTCATTGATATTCACAACATGTTAAAGTATGGTAAAGGTCGGATGAAAAATGAAGGCCCTATCGTCTTAACGAGACAAAGTTAACGACGGACGACGGACAACGGACGGATATCGGACGGACGGACAACGGACAACTCAGCATCCCTTCGGCCAGTAGAGCTAAAAAAATAAAAAATAAAAATAAAAAAATTAAATTTTTTTTTTAAAAAAAATGAAATAAAAAAAAAATGAAATAAAAAAATAATTAAAAAAAATAAAGTTTAGTAACAATCGGATGAAAAATGAAGGCCCTCTTGTCTTTACAAGGCAAAATATAGCGTTTTGAACTAAATCAAGGGCCAAAACTCCGCTGTTACTGGTCCGATATGTTTGGTTTTCAAACTTGTCCGAGCTTTCATTGATATTAACAATCTGATCAAGTTTGGTAAAGATCAGATGAACAATAAAGCCCCTATCGTCTTAATGAAGCAAAATATAGCATTTTTAACTAAATCAAGGGCCATAACTCTGCTGTTACTGGTTGGAAATGGCTGGTTTTCAAACTTGTTCGAGCTTTCAATGAAATTAACAAGCTGATAAAGTTTGGTAAATATCGGATGAACAATGAAGCCCCTATCTTTTTAACGAGGCAAAATATAGCATTTTTAACTAAATTTTTAACTAAATCAAGGGCCACAACTCCGCTTTGTGTTACTGGTCCGATATGGCTGGTTTTCGAGCTTTCAACGACATTAACAATCTGATAAAGTTTGGTAAAGATCGGATAAACAATGAAGCCCCTATCGTCTTAATGAGTCAAAATATAGCATTTTTAACTAAATCAAGGGCCGTAACTCCGCTATTACTATTCCGATATGGCTGGTTTTCGAACTTGTCCAAGCTTTCATTGATATTAACAATCTGATAAAATAATAATAATAGTATTTTGTTCCCACTATTTTACATTTCTTCTTTCACACCTTAATTGTTCATACCATATAAGGTATCTTGTATGTCCAAGAAATCCCTTTTTTTATTGATACACACTTTAACAATATAGCTTTCACACAAAATTGACGTATTTGTGTTACTTATTAACTTAAGCATTTGACTCTCCCACAACATTGGTTTATTCATGGATCATTTGTGAGTCCAGTATACTTCTTTACTCTGGCACAACTTCTTTACTCGACACCATAATCGCATGACAATATGATGGCGTTTTTTTTATATTTTTGTTTTGTTTTAGTTTAACATAATTTTCATTCAAGGTCACCCCTGGAAAAAATGTGTTTACTCCAAGAAAGTATCTACCAGCTTCATTCCATACCTGCAAATGCTATAGCCGAGAGACAAATATGCCGGTTCTTCAACCCTTTACACATTTCTACACAATTTACTAAATTCTTGCAATATCTTCCTATCTTTTCAGATAAACACAGGTATTTGAAGGTTTCTCTCTATTTTTTATTTCTTTGTTCATTTCAATTAATCCTTTTCAAAAAAGTCAAGTCGCTACAACGTTATTACTTATTGCCACTTCATATGTGACTCAACTGATTGTGTTTGTCTTGGTCTTTGGAGAGTACATGCATTCACTGACAATCGTCATACGCCAATGCAATTCCTCTGATCTTTACCGATGAGAATGCATAACTTATAATTGTCGTTCATCAACATTTAAGGTCGTTATTGAAAATAAAATACGTTTAAAGACACAATAACATTGATTTGTGAAAATTATTTTTAACTTTTCAGACGAAATAAGATCCACAATGTCAGCTGCCTTCTTTTGTTGAGCATCATAGATGGAAATACTAACTTCTGCAAATGGGGAATTGTAAAGATGCAGTCAAGTATAGGAAACACAGGAGTCCTAATGGTTTCGTCAATATTTCAGTTTTCTAGGCTTTCATTTAAAAAAATTAAGTCTGATTTCCATTTGTTCAGCACATAATACTATCATTAAATATATCACAACATATAGCGATTCTCGTTTATTATGATTCTCGTTTACTATATCACAACTAATAACGATTGTCGTTTATTGTATCACAACACATTATGCTATCGTTTATTATATCAACGTTTTCATTTTTAATTTCCCATAGAACTGTTCAACATTTGTCTTTCTATCATTTGTCATTTTCAATTAAACATTTTTTGTTCCATTTTTTTAGTGCTTTTTATGCCATCTGCTCTTTAAATTGGTTTTAAAATGTTTACAGTTCATGTTTTATTTATCAAATTCTCTTTGCATAGTTCAGCATTGTTTTCTAGTTTAGTTTTATTCTGATTACTGGTTTTGCATAACAATTACCTGTTATGGTAATCTTAGAATGGGAACTGATCTAGCATGTTCTTAATCACATGTTTTACATAGACATGTATAGGGAAATGCTTAAAAAATCTTCTTCTCTGAAACTGCAAGAGCCAGAGGTTTAATATTTTGCTGTTGCTATAAGCTTATGGTCCTTTACCAAGTTTGTTCAAATGGTGACCCTGGGGTCACATTTGACCCCGCCCCAAGGGTCACATGTTTTACATAGACATGTATAGGGAAAAACTGAAAAAATCTTCTTCTCTGAAACTGCAAGAGCCAGAGGTTTAATATTTTGCTTTTGCTATAAACTTATGGTCTTCTACCAAGTTTGTTCAAATGGTGACCCATTGGTCACATTTGGCCCCACCCTAGGGATTTGGTCACATTTACCCCCACCCTGGGGGTCACAGTTTTACTTAGGCTTGTATAGGGAAAAACTGAAAAAATCTTCTTCTCTGGAAAAACATGGCACAGAGCTCTCATGTATTACATATTATTTTTTTTTTTTTTCTATTTTTTTTTTCTCTAATTTTTTTTTTTTCATTATCTTTTTAATTACTTGACACTTACTTTAAAAATTCTCGCCGGCGCTACTCATCCTAAATGCCTTGTTGAATTTCGACGAAACTTGGCAGGAAGCATCGGTAAGATGTCTAGTTGTGCATATCACGCTTTTGTTCCAGTTCGCTGATTTTTGACTGAGTTATGGCCCTTTGACATTTTCATTTTAAATTTCTTGTCGGCACTACACCTCTTAAACGGCTTGTTGGATTTCTACGAAATTTGGCAGGAAGCCTCCGTATGATGTCTAGCTGTGCAAAGCGCAGTATATCAATGAAATCTTTGACAATTTCGAAAACCAGCTAGATCTTTTAGTAATAACAGAGTTATGGCCCTGTATTTGTTGAAAAATGCTATTTTGTATTTTCCTTTGTTGAATCTATAGGAGAAGAGAGCTATATCTAGCTATATCTATCTAAATCTATAAGAGCTGTTTTAGCCAGAAGAGCGTCCACAGGCCCTCTTGGGCCTCTTGTTTCCATATCCTATCGTACTTGTCTCTGGTTGATTTTGTTTTAATCGGTTTTGTTTCTTTTTCTATTTTTAATATTTTAAATATTTTCTGAAAAATGTATTCAAATTTGATTGATCTTTTTCGACCTTCCAGCTTATCCAAAATCTTTACAATTTTGTAAAACGAATCTTCAAATCTTTGTCTGTTTTTAGAAGACAAATCATATTCTACCAAGTATTTATCCAAATGATACTTTCTGTGGTAAATAGTTTTCTTTCGGCTGTAATTGTAACCTGCAATAAGATTGTAACCGTTGTGAGTGCCACACTTAAGGCAAATGCGTTCGTTATCGAAAACTTCACAAGTATCATTACAATTTATACATGCGTAAGTACACTTGTAACACAGCTTGGCTCTGGTACAATATTTAAAAAGCTTTTTTTTAGTAGTTGTGTAAAATAAGACGCAATCTATGCACACCCCAGGAGGATCAATAATATCTAAAACGCTTTTACAATATTTGCAATTCATTATATTATAATATAGCATTATATATTTAAATATAGGCTTAAAGAAATATTATCCTATGTAATTATATAAATGGAACGAATAGAAAAGAAAATCAAAAACTTTAAGAAAGATCAAACGGAACATGCAAAAACTATTGATTTTGAAGATGCGAGTAAATCTGATGCAGAGCTTTTAATTTTTTCAAACTTTCAAGATTTGACAGAAAGAATCATAACAATGGTAAAACAACTAAAACTCTCATGGAAAATAAAAAAGGAGATATAATCAAACTGCATGCTTTTTGTAAAAAACAAATTTCAGAGGCAACCAGTTACCATCCAACAGTATACAAAGATTCTTTTATTGCTTACTACAGCATTTTGTTAGACAAAGGAATTAAAATTATTATGTACGGTTGATTAAAATAATATAATCTATGGTATATGGGAAGTTACGCAGAAAAAGAAAGTAAACACTTTGATGAGGAAAAAAATATACAATTTGGAGTAGCTGCTCTTGAAAAGGCTCTCACAGATAAAACAAAAGAAGATATTGATAATCATAGGGAAAGTTGTATGAGACACTTGGAAAAAAATATTGCAGCTTTTAAAAAAGATTGGACGGCTGGACGTTTGGAAAAACCAAAATTGGAGAAAAGATTTGACAACATGTGGACGATTGATATATATATCAAAGATAGCAGATGATAATAAAATTATGGAAATCAAAGATTTTAGTACCATTCCTAAAAACTTTTTAATTGAATATAATCTTTAATATATGAGTATTTACAGGTATGCGGAAGAGGAAAGAAAGGTCTTTGAAGAGGAACAAAAGGTTTATGAGAAAGTAGCTGCTTACGAGCAGGCTCTTTTAACCAAGACAAATGAACTTATCAAAGAGTTTGAGACAGTTCACATGCAACGATTGTCAGATGATGTTGCAGCTTTTAAAAAAGATTGGGCAATAAAAACTGAGATTGAGTGCAATGATGCTGTAAAGCTTCTCACAGATCTAGCAGAAAAAGAAATTAAGATTTTTAACAAAACACAATTAAAAGTAATGTCTGAAAATGTTGAGTTGTTCAGAGATAATCTAATCAGCAATATAGAAAAAACTCATGTGATTAATACTGAGGACTTTGAAACGTTTGTCGAAAGTTAAAAGAAATGATTGGTGCAGAAGTTTTTGATAAAGACGAGTTTATAAACTATTGCAAATACAGGATAAAAATAAAATCACAGGCAGCTGGAGACTGGTGATCTTGAAACTGTTGATTTTGATAGATACTGCAAATATCATGTCAAAATAAGTCAGATGATAGATAATAGAGTTCTTGAAGAAAAATGCTTTCGGAGATACTTAGACATTCTCCTGGATAATGAAATAGATGTTCTCTTGGATGAGGTTACTAACGAGGACACCGGTGAACATATTTATGAGGTTACTGACGAGGATACCGACGAGGATCTCGATGATTAATTAATTCATATAGGGGCTTAAAGAAATAATCTCATGTAATATTATATAATGAGTATCCGAGAAATTAAAACATCCCCAAGACAGTATAGCAAGGTTTTTAAAGTAAATGTTGTCAGTAATGATCCGCTCAGGCAACTACAAAAAACACAATCAAGAGTTGTGAACTTTCTTGAACAAGAACTAAGAAAAACAGCATTAAATTAAGCATTGATATAAAACTTACTTTTAAAAAACAAGTATCGGATGATAGAGGAGGTTTTGATTGTGTGTACAAAATAGCTTACTTTGCCTCTAAGGCTGTAATAATATTAAACAGAAATCAAATATCAGAAGAATTAGACAAAGCACAGGAAGAAATTATCAATAGAATTGGAAATTGGATTCAATTGGGAAGTGGTTGGGTAATTGAATCACTAGATGCACATTACATAAATCGAGTAAAGTACAAGCCTTTGCGAGGTAGCTCGTATTTAGCATTACCAAAAGAACTGCAACATCACAAAAAAGGTTTAATAAATATAAAAAATGAAAAAGATAACGAATGCTTATTTGGCTTATAAATTCCCTGTTGAAACAAATCCCCAAAGAATAACAAAGTATAAAAAGCATATTGATGATCTAAATTATGAAGGAATTACATTTCCTGTTATTATCAAACAAATCCCAAAAATTGAAAAACAAAATAACATTTGTTTTAACATATTTGGATATGAATATAATCAAGTATACCCTTTGTACATATCAAAAAATAAAGCAGAAAAAACATGTGATATGCTTTTAATCATCGAAGAAGAAAAAAATCATTACGTGTGGATAAAAGATTTTAACAGTTTGATGTATAATCAAACAGCACACAAGGAAAGAAAATGGTTTTGTAAAACATGCTGCAGTGCTTTAAATTAGAAAGAATTCTGGAAAAACATAAACCTGTTTGTCTTTCACTTAATGGTAAGCAAGCAGTAGAAATGCCAAACAAAGATGAAAAGGTTAAGTTTAAAAACTACGACAGACAGCTAATGGTTCCGTTTGTTATATATGCTGATTTTGAAGCAGTAGCCGAAAGTATTTCTTCAGCATCAAACAATACTAAAAAATCACATACAGAAGCATATCAAAAGCATACTGATTGCAGTTATGGGTATAAGGTTGTTTGTTGTTATGATGATCAATATTCAAAACCAGTTGTGACATACAGAGGACCAAATGCTGTTTACAAGTTTTTGAAATAAAATGATAGAAGAAGAAAAGTGGTGCAAGAAAACTATGAAGGCAAACTTTAAAAAAGATCTAGTAATGTCACAGGAAGAAGAAGCTGGATTCAAAAAATCTAAATCATGTCATATTTGTGGTAATGGTTTGGCAACAACTCTCAAAAAAGGTTACGCGGGTTATACAGTAGCATACAAAAACTCCATCAGAAAAGTCAGGGACCATTGTCATATAACTGGGAAGTATAGGGGAAGCGCTCATGACATATGTAATATTAATTTCAGGTTGACTAGAAAAATACCTGTTGTGTTTCATAACTTGAACGAAACATAAATGTTATACCAAATAACATGGAAAAGTACATGGCTTTTATGTTAGGACAAAGTTTGGTATTTATTGACAGTTTTCAGTTTATGTCTCAATCATTAGAAAATTTAGTAAAAAACATCCCTTCGTTTCAATACACCTCTCAGGAATACTCTGGCGACAAGCTAGAATAAATAAAACGAAAAGGCGTTTATCCCTATGATTACATGAACAGTTTTGAACGCTTCAAGGATACCAAAATACCTGATAAAGATAGCTTTTATTCTCAATTAAATGATGAGCACATTTCAGATGCAGATTATGATCATGCTAAAACAATATGGAAAACATTTAAGATTAAAAATATGGGAGAATATCATGATCTGTATCTTAAGACCGATGTGCTGCTGCTGACAGACGTTTTTGAAAACTTTAGAAAAATGTGCATTGAGTATTACAAATTAGATCCTTTTCATTACTTCAGTAGTCCTGGTTTTGCCTGGGATGCATGCCTCAAGATGACTGGCATCCAACTTGATTGAAAAACTGATATTGATCAATATTTGTTTGTGGAAAAAGGATTAAGAGGCGGCACGAGTTATATTGCAAACAGATATTCACAGGCTCACAATAAGTATATGAAAAACTATGACAAGAAAAAAGAAAGCAAGTACATAATATATCTCGATGCTAATAACTTGTATGGGTGGGCTATATGTCAACCGTTACCTACTGGCAACTTCAAGTGGGTTGATAAGTTTGAAAGAGAAAAATCAAATTACATTGTTGAGTGCAATATTACATATCCTGAGAAACTGTATGACTCGCATAATGATTATCCTGTCGCCCCGGAAAGTTTAAATATCAAAGATGAGTGGTTGTCAGACTATTGTAAAAATGTAAAACAAAAGTTTAATTTAGGACATTGTAATGTTAATAAACTTGTTACGACGTTGAAAAATAAAGAAAAGCATGTCGTGCATTTTAGAAACTTAGAATTGTATAAAAAGCTTGGATAGAAGGTAACAAAAATACATCGAATACTGCAGTTCGACGAATCAAAGTGGTTGAAAACATACATAGACTTTAATACTGCTAAGAGAACAGCTTGTAAAAATGCTTTTGAAAAGGATTTCTTCAAACTTATGAACAATTCAGTTTTTTGTAAAACTATGGAAAATTTGAGAAAAAGAATTAATGTTAAATTGACTCACGACGAGGAGGTCCTTTTAAAATATGCAGCAAGACCTTCATTTATTTCTTGTAAAATGTTTAATGAAAGTTTATTTGCCATAAACAGAATAAAAGAACGATTAGTTTTAAATCGTCCTTGTTATGTTGGCATGTGTATTTTAGACTTGTCAAAATATTTTATGTATGATTTCTATTACAACTATATCAAAAACAAATATGATAGAAAAGCTAATTTATTATTTACTGATACCGATTCCTTGTGTTATGAAATAAAAACAAAAGATGTGTATGCGGACTTTTACAAGGATAAAGAACTGTTCGATAATTGTGATTATGATCTGAAAAGTCAGTTTCATTTTAATGATAATAAAAAAGTTATTGGCAAGATGAAAGATGAAACGTGCGGAATACCCATTGTTGAATTTGTTGGGTTGCGAAGTAAACTATATTCGTATGTGCTAGATAATGAGGTTAGCGCAAAGAAATGTAAGGGTGTTAAAAAGTGTGTTGTTAAAAAACAGATAGCGCATGACGATTACAAAAAGATTTTGTTTACGGCAACAAAAGCTCACCATGAGATGAAAGTTATTAGATCACAAAAGCATAACATAAGCAGCTATGCAATAAATAAAAAAAGTTTATCAGCTTATGATGATAAACGGTACATACTAGATAACGGACAAGATACGTTAGCATACAGTTAATTGTAATAGTTGAGTAGCATTCAAGGGTTTAAAAATAATTATATATACTATTATATAATGGAACAAGAAAGATTAGAAAAGGTTTGCAAAAAACTTAACCATTTAAAAGATAAATATAGAAGAGAATTGATGAGAGGTTAGCAACTCCAAGTAGAATATGAGGTAGTCCGTGATGATTTTATGGACACCAAAAAAAGGCGATTGCTGGTTGAAATGGATAATTATGAACGTGAGCTGGCTGGAAACAGAGAAGAGCTTCTTGAACTGAAATACAAAATAGCAAAGTGTAGAAAAATAAAATACTCCATGGTAAAAAATGATATGCAGAGCGATGATGAAGACTACTGCCCTGTTCCGTCTGACTTTGCTTTACGAGTTGCAAATGTTATTGAAAAACTTCGCCGAAATTAGATTCGGCGAAAGTAGACACAAAATAAAATTGCGCTCTCCTAAAAAGCATAATTACTACAACGTATCGCTATTAACTTTCACTCTTTCAGGTGTCTATTCCCAAAAAGGGTATGTCACCGTGTTACGAGTGATACTAGACTAGAGTATTTCACTGCCTTATATACCTGTCAGGTAGGCCAAACCTTCACCGATTGGTTGATATAAATAACTGACCTTCACCGATTGGTTGATTCGGCCCTCGAAGTTTCGTATATTATAAACGGTCACGTGACATGGTAATCTAAAGAAAAAATGAAATGCTGGGCAACCTCAAAAAAAAAGATATGCAGAGCGATGATGAAGACTACTGCTCGGTTCCGTCTGACTTTGTTTAATGAGTTGCAAATGTTATGTTATTAAAATGACAAACCGGATTGATTAGTAGTATAGATAGTGGGCGAGTTTCCCTGAGCGGGGTGCTTGAGAAAAGTAATGAAATATGTTGGTGTTGGTTTAGGCGTGGCTTACATTTAGATCTTGGAGTGTAAATGAGAGTTACGCCTGAGTCCCCCCTGGCATATTTCACTAGTTGTTGTCATTCCCCGCGAGGGAAACTGTGCCTATATCCCCACTATCTATACTACTTGTGATACTATGTCAATATGATTAATACATTGTCATTTATTGTTCTTTTTGAGCATTCAATGTGTGCTTGTCATATTCTATGGCATCCATGAATTGTGCACATATTTATAGTTGATGAATTATAGAGATACTTCTAAATACAAACTAGTTTCATAAACATTCTTTTTTCATAATTTGAAATATGTAACATTTTTAGAAAAAAATGAGACTTGATTAAAGGTGAAAAATCACAACCCTCATCAACGCAACTTATATGTGGGAAAACTGCAGGGAATCGACTGTATATAGTAAACCAATAAATAAGGTATATTACGTTTTAGGAAATAAAGTCAGGCACAAATGCAGAACATGAATCAGAGAAGAAGGCAGAAAAGGAGAAGTGAGAAAAAGACATTGGTCTCCTGACATACCTGGGACAGAGTGCAGTAGAGAGACAAGGTATGTACCTGGGACACTGTGCAGTAGAGACAAAGTATGTTTCTGTGACAGAGTGCAGTAGAGACAAGATATGTACCTGGGACACTGTGCAGTAGAGACATGGTATGTGTCTGTGACAGGGTGCAGTAGAGACAAGGTATGAACCTGTGACAGAGTGCAGTAGAGACATGGTATGTGCCTGTGACAGAGTGCAGTAGAGGCATGGTATGTGCCTGTGACAGAGTGCAGTAGAAACAAGGTATGTACCTGGGACACTGTGCAGTAGAGACATGGTATGTGCCTGTGACAAGAGTGCAGTAGAGACACAAGGTATGTACCTGGGACAGAGTGCAGTAGAGAATAGGTATGTACCTGGGACAGAGTAGACAAGAGAGACAAGGTACAGAGAGACAAGGTATATGTCTGTGATAGAATGCAGTAGAGAGACGAGGTATGTACCTGGGACAGCGTGCAGTAGAGACCAGGTATGTACCTGGGACAAGGTGCAGTAGACACAAGGTATGTACCTGGGACAGAGTGCAGTAGAGAATAGGTATGTACCTGGGACGGAGTGCAGTAGAGAGACAAGGTATTTACCGGGGACAGAGTGCAGTAGAGACACAAGGTATGTACTTGGGACAGAGGGTGCAGTAGAGAGACATGGTATGTAGCTGGGACAGAGGGTGCATTAGAGAGACAGTGTATATGCCTGTGACAGAGTGCAGTAGAGAGGCAGGGCATATGCCTGTGACAGAGTGCAGCAGAGACACAAGGTATATACACTGGACATAGAGCAGTAGAGACAAGAGTGTATGTACTTGGGACAGTGTGCAGTAGAGAGACAAGGTATGTACCTGGGACAGTGTGCAGTAGAGAGACAAGGTATTTACCTGGGACAGGGTGCAGTAGAGACACAAGGTATGTTGTTGGGACAGAGTGCAGTAGAGAGATAAGGTATGTACCTGGGACAGTGTGCAGTAGAGAGACAATGTATGTACCTGGGACAGAGTGCAGTACAGAGACAATGTATATACCTGGGTGGTAGTGCAGTAGAGACAATGTATGTACCTGTGACATAGTGCAGTAGAGAGACAAGGTATGCACCTGGGACAGTGCAGTAGAGAGACAAGGTATGTACCTGGGACAGTGCAGTTGAGAGACAAGGTGTGTACCTGGAATAGAGTGCAGTATAGAGACAAGGTACCTACCAGTGACAGAGTGCAGTAGATAGACAAGGTACATACCTGGGGCATTGTGCAGTAGAGAGACAAGGTACCTACCTGGGACAGAGTGCAGTAGAGGGACAGTGTATGTACCTGGGACAAAGTGCAGTACAGAGACAAGGTACATACTTGGGACAGTGTGCAGTAGAGAGACAAGGTACGTACCTGGGACTGGGTGCAGTAAAGAGACGAGGTATGTACCTGGGATAGAGTGCAGTATAGAGACAAGTTACCTACCAGTGACAGAGTGCAGTAGAGAGACAAGGTACATACATGGGACAAAGTTGCAGTAGACTTGAGACAGTGTGCAGTAGAGAGACAAGGTACATACTTGGGGCATTGTGCAGTAAAGAAACAAGGTACCTACCTGGGACAAAGTACAGTAGAGGGACAAGGTATGTACCGGGGACAGGGTGCAGTAGAGACAAGGTATGCAGATTGCAGTAGAGAGGTTCAAGATATGTACCTGGGTAAGAGTGCAGTAGATAGACAAGGTATGTACCTGGGACAGGATTCAGTATAGACAAATTATGTACCTGGGACAGATTGCAGTAGAGAGACAATGTATGTACCTGGGACAGAGTGCAGTAGAGAGACAAGGTATGTACCTGGGACAAAGTGCAGTAGAGAGACAAGGTATATATCAGGGACAGGATGCAGTAGAGACAAGTTATGTACCTGGGACAGAGTGCAGTATATAAAGGTATGTACCTGGGACAGGATGCAGTGGAGACAAGTTATGTACCTGGGACAGATTGCAGTAGAGAGACAAGGTATGTACCTGGGACAGAGTGCAGTTGAGAGACAATGTATGTACCTGTGACAGAGTGCAGTAGATATACAAGGTATGTACCTGGGACAGAGTGCAGTAGAGAGATAAGTTATTTACATGGGACAGGATGCAGTAGAGACAAGGTATGTACCTGGGACAGATTGCAGTAGAGAGACAAGGTATGTACCTGGGACATAGTGCAGTAGAGAGGCTTGGTATGTATCTGGGACGGAGTGCTGTAGAGAGACAAGGTATGGTTATTTTAGGTCTCCAGACATTACTGGGACAGAGTGCAGTAGAGAGACAATGTATGTACCTGGTACAGAGTGCAGTAGAGAGACAATGTATGTACCTGAGACAGATTGCAGTAGAGAGACCAGATATGTACCTGGGACAGAGTGCAGAAGTGAGACAAGATATGGTTATTATAGGTCTAATGGTGTACTAATTACCTAGGACAGAGTGACGTATTTGTGTTTCTGAATGATTGAAAACACCAATTAGGTTTTTGACCAGAAAACATCGCAAACGGATCATACAGACAGAAACATGTGTCTTTTCAACACTCTGGCGAGCCTTGGAAGGCACATGTGCATACATCTTTCTGAATGTTTTTCGCCATCTTTCATTAAATTCAACTTTAAATCATTTCACGGAATGGGTTGATGTTCCGGACGTTCCGTGTGAGTAATGGTTTTGCTCAATTGTTAAATATATGACCACGAATATATACATTCTGAACAGTACCTGCACATTCTCTGCATATTCCGCCATATTTTGAATAAATCCCTGGCGTTGTATCCACATGCCTGTCGTTTTGATAGACCAGCGTTATCATGCAGATATGAAATTTTCTGCCTAATAAAGTGGGGGCACTGACCAATAAAGCAAATCATTGCGGAATCCCTCGGCATTTATTTTATGTAACGTTATCTGACTTCCTGTTCGTAACGTTATCTGACGTCATAAAACAAACATGGCGGCATCCTCGATAAGTGTAACATTCTGCGAAATAGATAATAATAGAAATTCATACAGAAAATGTGGATAATCTACATGAAAAATAGAATATTATGTCAGTGCCTTTTACTATCAAGTTTATTAGGCACGAAAACGAAGAATGGCTCTATTTAACAGTAAATGTGACCATCTAAGTGAATAATGATTCGTTATGATTGCCATAGAGTCAATTTATTTCCATTTGTTATGTAACATGTACTATCTTGAAGAGATTGCGTGAAATAGTTCTAGACATTGCGTAAAAGAAGTAAAGACAAGTTTGTAAACAAGAAAGATATAATAATCAGGGAAAGAATATTGTGTTACAGGAAAATTCTATTTTGATAGAAAACAATTAAAAACAGATGAAAATGAGTGCATATCTGAAAATAACTTCTTACTGTTATTTTGAAGAAAAAAACAAACCAAAAACTGTAATATCCCAAACATGTTATTTCAAAAATAACAAAACAAGTTACACCCCTGACTGATGATTGAAAACTATAACTTTAATGTTTTTATTTCAAAATCATTCATTATTATTTGTATTTAAAGTTTAAAGTTGTTTATTGTTTATCTTCTGCAGAAAAGCCACCATGGTATCTGGCTAAAGGGAAAGGAAAGGAAACATTTGATCCGTAAGTAGAACATTGTGTAATAAATAAGATGTGTAATAAATGAAATGTGTAATAAATGAGATGTGTAATAAATCAGATGTTTTAATATGTAAGTAGTTGATGGGCATTTCCTTAATGTTTTTTGTGCTTGTGCACCATAAAACCACATTCAGCAGTTTAATAATCACAAAATCTGTTATTTCTTGTTTCTGTGTGAAAAGTCGTTATTTGGTTTATTAAAAAGAATGCTGGAGTTTTTAGTTAGGCTTTTAATATATATCATTTGTATTAGTTTATCTACTATTTTCTGCTGAGAAATTGCCTTTGTTATATTTTATACATAGTCTCTTAAACAGCGTCTATAGAATAGTATGCTGTATTCATATTAGAAAGGTTGGTAAACATTAGCTAATGTGATATTTGAACCTGCATTTGTACGAAACCAGTGATTTCCAGGTTGATTTAAAAACAGTTTGTAGGATAATATAATACTATTGAGTCCGCTTTGTAGAAATAGTGGTGTGGAGGGGGTCAATTAAAGAGGGAGGGTGCATTTAAGAGAAAATGCAGTACTAAGCATGAACTATTTGAATATTATACTGTGTTGTTTCTCACTGGTGCGGGTTCGAATCCCACTGCGAGCTCGATTTTTAAGTGAGAAAATGTCTATTTTTACTATTGGCAGGAAATATACAGTACTGGTTTTACCTAGGAAAAAGTGGGTCACCTGCCTCCACCATGAAAAAATCGACTGTCATATATAGTCTTAAATGTGCTAAAAATGACATAAAACACCATTCAGCCAACCAACCAACAACAGTATTTTAATATTGCAAACAACTGGGAGAAAGGTAGTGTCACGGGGTCATGCAATGACCTGCAGTCTCCATCCAGTCCCTGTAAGACGTATAATATAGGATTTGTATTGAATTAAGCTAGGATCCCATATGTACGTAGTACACAATGCGCATTGCGTGATGCGTATAGATAAAAATCATTGAAAACAAGTAGGAGATATTCCGCGGATACGTATTGCGTGATGCATATTATCTTGAGTTGCATTCATGTGCTTTTTCATAGCGTCTGCTTTATGACATCTGTATTTTTATGTTTTGTGACCGTCTTCTCTATGCCACGTAATTACATATTACACATGGTATCCTAGCCTTAGCATCACATGTATTAAGGTAAATCTCTCTAATTAATGAATCGTCATTCTATTTTTCAGTGTAGACAAGGATACGAGACTGAAGGAGAGCCTGGATCCACTGAGACAGATGTCGGAATATGTACATAAGTCCAAGAAGCATTCACACATGGAGGAGAAGGTAATTTCTAAGTTAAAAATGACCTTGAAACGTTTATTTCAGCATATAATTACAAACTAATAAACTGTGTTAAAATCCTACTGTGTTTTTCACTAGCTCAGAAGGATATTATTGGAATAATTTAGTCCTACCTTGTGATCTTGACAGTCAGTTTTGATTGAGGTATTTCAATATCAGTATCGTAACATGACTGTGCTGCAAAAGTTTGATAAGTCTTTCCTAATTTTATTTAAAAAACTTTGTTTTCTTCCCCTTTTTTGGTTAAACCTTTGTATGAAGATGAATTTCTTGGAACTATTTATGAATCGCCTTTCATAGTTTGTACTTTTGTTCATTGTAAACAATTGAATCTGTAGCTCACATTCCGTTACTTTATCTTAATTTTGGAAATTGTGGTGTTTTTTCTTAGCTGCAGACTAAATCCCATAACTCTGATATTGTTAATATTCATATTATGAGTGATATTTATGTGTCAATGATTGAATAGATGAGCATGCTGTCCTCTGACAGCTCTTGTTTATACTACCACAAACGAAGTTTCAGCTTGTCCGTCTGTAGAAACAACTTGTCCGCTCTGTTATTCCTCTCCCCCTGAAGTAAATTTCATGGAACGTCGAGTCAGTGGTGGAATCTGTATTGAGAGGATATCCCTATTTAATTGGGTCAGTAGGTTAAATCTATTTGCCATTGGTGAGTTATCTTTACCCAAATAGTGGGTAGCGGGGGTATATTAGTCAGATGACAGCTCTAGTTTATCCCAGAGAGAGGGAAGGATACATGGGCATCTGGGAAAACTGTTCCCTACTCTCACTATGTAATATATATGCTGCTGTTGAGGATAGACTCTGGTACTCAGATTATGCCCTAGTAGCGGGGGTATATCAGTCGGGGGACAGTACTAGTTAATCCCAGAGAGCGGGAATGATACATAGGCATCTGGGAACCATGCCCTACGCTTACTATGTAATATATGCTGCTGTTGAAGACTGATACTCTGGTTCAAGGGACCGCCCAGCCTTATGCCCGCATTCGACATACGAGGCTAGGGGAAGTGTCTTGCCTAAGGACACTGAAGTAACCCGAGTGCACTCTTGATGTCTGAACCTGTGATCGCCATATTCAGAGTGGAATGTGTCCAGTGGGTCACCGCGGACTCTGCTGATAAAGGAAAAACACCCTTGAATAAACGTGATTCTTAATTACTACAGACCAAGATTAAAAGTGATTGAAATAATCCATTTGTCAGATATTTTAACCTACAACTCACTTGTGCTTTTGAAATGTCATTACACTAAATGTATCGACAGATTATTTTTTTTAAATACTTTACTTTCCAGTCACTTCATATTTATTAATAATATATTAACTTTAAGGATCTTGAAATGAGTAAAAAAAAAACTTTGGTTTTCATTGGTCAAATTAATGGTGTTTGATTTAGATTGGTCAAATTATTGGTGTTTGATTTTTTGTAAAAGTTTGTAAAACTTTAAAGATCTTTAAATGAGTCAAGATAATGTTTGGTTTTGATTGGTCAAATTATTGGTGATTATTGGTCAAATATTATACCCCCGCTTTCACAAAGTGAAGTGGGGTCTATATAGGAATCATGATGTCCCCAACGTCGCGTCACACATTTTTTTCCCGTCGCGTCCCGTCACACATTTTTGTCCCGTCACACATTTTTGTCCCATCGCGTATTTTATTTGATTTAGCATTTTCCACTCTTAATATTGTATAATTACCCGTTTTTCTACAAACATTTTCAAATTGATTGTCCCCAAACTTCATGTACACATAACAGCTGATGACCTTATGTCCCTCTACATTCACCCATCATTGCATGATTGCCTAATTTATTACAGAATTTTGCCCTTTGTTTGATTTAGAATTTTCCACTCTGATATTGTATAATAACCTGTTAAGACATTTTCGAATTGATTTTTCCTAAACTTCATATACACATGACAACTGATTACCTTATGTCCTTCTGCATCACAAATTGTTGATGCCTAATTAATTACAGAATCACGGCCCTTTGTTTCACTTAGAGTTTTTCACTCCATAATTAACTTCATGTGGCTTTCAATTTAACATTTTTCATGGATTGTTATTACATCTAACATACAGTTCACACGTGATGATATGATGTGTCTCTGCATTAATGTTTTTCTGATTCTGTAATTATTTTTTTACAGAATTATGGACCATTGTTTTAATTAGAATTTCTTTCACATTAAGAAATTAACAGATATTTTAGACATTTATTATTCTTGATTTTGCCCATCATCGGCTAGGGCAAAAAAGCGGGGGTATTCATCACCTTCAGTTCTAGTTCTAGTTGGGGTTTGATTTCAGTTGGTCAAATTATTGGGGTTTAATTTTGATTTGTCAAATTATTTGTGTTTGATTTTGATTGGTCAAATTATTAGTGTTGTTAGCTCGACTGATCAGAGATCAGCAGAGCTTATGCCGTGGTGCGGAGTCCGTCTGTCCGTCCGTCTGTCCGTAAACTTTTATTTGTAGCGACAACTCCTCTGAAACTACTGGATGGATATTCATGAAACTTTACGGAAATGTTGCCCATAAAGTCTAGTTGATCCTAGCAAAAATTCATGTTGAGGTGAAATCCAAGATGGCCGCCAAAGCTAAAAATAGAGTTTTAAAATACAAGTTTGTAGCGACTACTTCTTGAAAACTATAAGTGATATTGATATGGGACTTTTTCTACAATGATCAGCATGACATGATGTTGATCCTTGTCAAAAATCGTTTTGATTCAACGTTAAACATGGCTGCCAGTGGCCATCTTTGTTTACATAGAGTTATATAGTAAAAACTTGTAGCGACTACTCCTCTGAAACTACTCGGCGGATTGTCATGAAACTTTACAGGAATGTTGCTCTTGATGTCTAATTGATCCTAGCAAAATTTCAGATCTGCCAGAAATTCAAGATGGCCGTCACAGCTAAAAATAGATTTTTAAAAAATAAGTTTGTAGCGACTACTTCTTGATATTGATATGGGACTTTTTCTAAAATTATCAGCATGACATGATGTTGATCCTTGTGGAAAACTATTTTGATTCGACGTTAAACATGGCTGCCAGTGGCCATCTTTGGTTACATAGAGCTATATAGTAAAAACTTGTAGCGACTACTCCTCTGAAACTACTTGACGGATGTTCATGAAACTTCACAGGAATGTTGCTCTTGATGTCTGGTTGATCCTAGAAAAAATTTCAGGGCGGCCAGAAATTCAAGATGGCCGCCACAGCTAAAAATAGATTTAAAATAAATAAGTTTGTAGCGACTACTTCTTCAAAACTATAAGAGATATTGATATGGAACTTTTTCTAAAATGATCAGTATGACACGATGTTGGTCCTTGTCGAAAATCGTTTTGATTCGACGTTAAACATGGCTGCCAGCGGCCATCTTTGTTTACATAGAGTTATATAATGAAAACTTGTAGCGACTACTCCTCTGAAACTACTTGACGGATTTTCATGAAACTTCACAGGAATGTTGCTCTTAATGTCTAATTGATCCTAGCAAAATTTCAGGTCGGCCAGAAATTCAAGATGGCCGCCACGGTTAAAAATAGATTTTCAAAAAACAAGTCTGTAGCGACTACTTCCTGAAATCAAAATCAATCAGTAGAGCTTCAAGGTCATTGACCTCTTGTTTAATTAAGTTATTGCTACTTTGTAGGACAACCATCATAACCATAAACACAAGAAAAAGAAGAAAGAAAGACTAGAAGAACACAAAAAGGAAATACATGTACATTCTAGAGCTTCTAAATCTATAGAACAACTCCGTGCAGAACGGTTGAGACGCGAACAGGAGGTGCGAAAGAGAACTGAGACTCTGTTGTCAAGGGGTAAAGGTCAAGAGACAAAGGTCAGGGAGGAACCAGTGAATGAGAGGGACAGAGGGTATAATTCTGTATATAATCCAGATTTGGTGAGAAAACCCAGGAGTAGACATTCATATGAGGAGAGACACTGATGGAACAAAAGGTCAGAACTATGTGACAAACCATTGGCAGTGCTAGCCCATAATTATCATATACAGAAATGATGGACTTGATGGGCTTGAAATGGAAGAAAGGGCATACTTTTTAGTTACTAGTTTCAATCTCTTACTTCTACAAGGAAGGATATGAATTGAATGAAATAGTTTGTAGTAGATTTGGGAACAAAATGGTAACAGTTACTGGTAGTAGCAGTTTTACGATTTATACAAATATCTAAATGTATTGCCAATAAGGACATGAAATGAAGAGGAAAAGCACGAAATGAATAGAGAGTGCACACAACATATTAAAATAAGATAAAGAACATAAAATGAAATATATATTTTTCCCTTAGGGCGTTTTGTAGTGATGACCTACGTTTGATTCACTGCACAAAAACTCTGTTAAAAAGCTTTATTTCAAAGTGATAAAAGTTGGAATTTATTAAAAAAAGGTGTCTAAAGTTGTAGAGCACTTGTCTACAAAAAAAAAAGTGAAAAAAACTTTATATCTGGGAAGATATTAGACAATTTATACTTTTTTCCTTCTCAAACAAAGGAATTTACCTATAACTTTGAGGTGGATATTTATTACTACATAAGTTTGACATTTCCCCTGGAATATAATAACAGTTAATTTCTTTTGTGAAAAGGATTATACTACCATTTAACAATGAGCAAAGTGGATATTAAGACCGCAAAAACACTTGCAAAACCAAACACAGCCTCGGGCAAGGCTCCCAATCCAAAGCGGCCAATTAGTGATGTGTGTAACACAACTGCCGAAGAGATTAGTTTTATGAGCACACAAATTGACACTATGACCGAGGATATGAAAGAAATCAGGGGTAGTCTCAAGGATATTATGAGACGAGAGGAAATGGAAAAGTTCATCCATCTGACTGTTACCAAAATAATAACAGACTTAAATGAAAATATGGAGGTAACGATAGCCATTAAAGTTGAAGAAAAAACCAAATCTCTGCAAGAAAAAGTCAACATATTAGAAAAAGATAACAAAAGCTTGAGAGATGACATGAACACATTAAAAACATCAATCACTAAACAAGCTTCCAAGTTAGCAGAATGTGAAACTAGATCCTTAGATGCTCTTTCCAAGAGCAACTACAATGAGCAGTATTCAAGGAAGAACAATGTTAAAATAATGGACCTTCAGGAAAAGCCTGCTGAATCCGAAAAGGACTTGATCACCGAGGTGTCTAAACTACTTAAGAAAAAGGAGGTTACACTTGACCCAAGTAAGATTCTAGCCATTCACAGAATCCCCGGCAAGGAGGGTCACGCCAAGCCAGTGCTTATCAAGTTTACCAACAACACTGAGAAAAAAAATGTCATGGTACACAGGACTGCATTTAAAACCATGGGGCATCGTATAGTGGATGACGTTACCAAACTGAACGCCGGACTTATTAAACGCCTATCTGACCATCCTACCATCACACAGGCGTGGTATTTCAACGGGTACGTTTACGGACGGGCATCAACGGAAAGGCGATATCGATTTGACCTGTTTGACAATGTGGAAGACGTTCTCAAGAAGTAGTTCACTTTTGAACAAACATTTACATTTAACCCAGATGTCAGGATTTATCATTTAATATATAATTAACAAATGTGACGATACTTAAAGTTGGAATATATTTTGTTTTTGTGTTATAGTATTTCAATTTGCAATTCATAGTTTCAAGTGGGTATCTATCTGTGTTTATTTTATGTGACAGTATCTAGAAAAACAGACTTGGATTTAAATCAACATTAATAGTTATTTTTGCCATATTGTGTATTTTCCTATATATGTGTGTGTGTGATCATTTTTTATTTACATACAATTATAGCCTATGCTAAATAGGCATATTTGGACAGTTAATTGGAGGATCAAGAAATCACAACCTTTTATGATCATTAACTGTTATATACCGTGCTATATGATTATAACAAAACAGTGTTTACATTACTTTACAGAATACACATCTGAACTGGATTTAATCATGTGTAACTGTGAATACTATAGACAGAGATAGGACTCAATTAGATTTAATAATGTGTACACTGTGAAAACTATATAGACAGAGAAAGGACTCAATTGTGATATAAATATGGGATTACTATAAATCATGACTTATTGGATTAGTGTAATAGGATATTTATGATTGGTGAGTTACTATACAGTTATCGTCCATAGCTGTATAATTTGTATTGGTCCTACTGTTGTCGTGTTAATATTGATTTTGTACCTAATTATCCCCTCGTAGAATGTAAAAGGCAGACTGTCGTATGTCTGTCTGTCTGTCCGTCTGTTAGAAAAGTAATCAGGATGCAATTGTCCACATATACATACGTAGATTTTATGCTTACCGGTATCTCAAGCAGTATCTTTAAAAGAAATAGTCACAGATAGTACCATGCAGGTGTCTGTCTGTCTGTCTGTCTTATCAAATTTCAAATACTGATTCCATGCAGTTAATCAGTTGTATATACATGTTTATGCTCTACAATACGCAGATGGTTCTATGCAGGTATCCACCTGTCCCATAATTTAATGTAACTTTAATTCAACACACATATTCATGAATGTAGTGTCTATCAGACTGTCTGTTGGATATTTATAAACTGGTATTTAAATGGTCGTTTACCTTTATGCATATACACTCGCATGTTTGGATATGCAATAATAGTTGGAATTTATTTTTTATAACTTTTTACTTTGCTGATATAATAGATCTAGTTTATATATACTTTTTTCTTTTTTTTTTTTAAAAATTCCAAACGATATAGATATTTTTGAAAGTATTTTTCAGAGTTTTTGTGTTCCAGTTAGAATATAATGCACTTCTTGCACATTTTTTCTATTATTTCTTTTGCTACTTATTTACTAAAAAATGACTCCTATGTGTGTGGTGATGTGTTGACACTTGTTTGCAGCAATTATGGAACTTAAGATATTATCTGTCAATTGCCAAGGCCTTGGGAATGTTCAGAAAAGACTCGACGTCTTTAATTACCTAAAATCAAAAAGTTGCGATATATATTGCCTGCAGGATGTTCATTCAACGGCCAGTACTGAAAATTTTATTGAATCACAATGGGGTAGCCATTGTTTATTTTCTTCACACTCTTCAAACTCAAGAGGTGTAGCAGTGTTATTTAATAAAATATAGATTATAAAGTACATAATCAAATTAGTGATCCTCAAGGAAATTATTTAGTAGTTGATTTAACAGTTGATAATAACAGATTCACGTTGGTTTCCTTATACGGACCAAATAATGATTGTCCTTTATTTTTTGAGAGCCTATTTTCGCAAGCTTATTCATTCAATAACTCATCAGTTGTGTTCTGTGGTGATTTTAATATAGTTCAGGACCCGAAATTAGATTATTTTAACTATAAACATATAAATAATGCAAAATCAAATACAAAATTATTAGAATTAATAAACCAATATAATTTGATTGACCCATTCAGAGATCAAAATCCAGATACTCGAAGATTTACGTGGAGACGAAAAAATCCTGTTAAACAAGCCAGGCTTGATTTTTTTTTAATTTCCGAGACTATTTTATCTTCAGTTAATAAATGTATTATTGCACCAAGTTACAGATCTGACCATTCAATGGTTATTTTGAATATAACATTTACACCTTTTAAAAAAGGAAAGCCACTATGGAAACATAACAACAGTTTGCTGCAAGATATAAATTATTTAACAATTATTAATGAAAAAATAAATGATGTTAAAATTCAATATTCTTTACCAGTTTATGAAACTGAAAATATAAAAAACATTCCAAATGATCAAATTCAATTTACCGTTAATGATCAATTATTTTTAGAAACTTTGTTAATGGAAATTAGGGGCAAATCAATTTCTTATTCATGTTTTAAAAAAAAAGAAAATGAAAAAAGAGAAAGACAGTTAGTAGAGGATATAGAAAAAATGGAAAATGATTTATCCCAAAGTAACGTAGAAGATTTAGAAACACTAAAGGAGTCATTAGTGCAATTAAGAAAAATAAAAATGCAGGGAATATTAATAAGAACACATGCAAAGATAATAGAAGATGATGAAAAACCATCAAAATACTTTTGTAATTTGGAAAAAAATACATATTCTAGTAAAATAATACCGAAAATTGAAAAAGAAGATGGGACATTTATTAAAGATCAAGTTACAATTTTAGAAGAAACAAAACTATTTTATCAAACACTTTATAGCAGTAGAGATTCTGAACTTTTAGATTTTAACTTAGAAACAGAGTTATCGGGTTACACAGTTCCAAAACTAAATATAGAAGAATCTTCCAATATTGAAGGACTTTTGACATATCTACAAGCCACAATATCGCTTAAAAATATGGCAAATAATAAGAGCCCTGGCACTGATGGTTTTAATGCTGATTTTTTTAAGGTTTTCTGGGGTCAGATTGGACATTTTGTAGTCAGATCAATTAACTATGGTTTTTTACATGATGAACTTTCAGTCACTCAAAAACAAGGCATTATTACATGTATTCCAAAAGAAAACAAATCGCGTTACCAAGTAAAAAACTATAGACCCATATCTCTTCTTAATACTATATATAAAATAGCATCTGGAGCAATAGCCAACAGACTAAAAACAACTTTAAATAAACTAATCAATAAAGATCAAACAGGCTTCATAGCGGGTCGATATGTAGGGGAAAATACGAGAATTTTATATGACATAATGCAATATGCAGAGGATAATAATTTACCAGGTTTACTTTTACTTGTTGATTTTGAAAAAGCTTTTGATTCTTTATCCTGGAATTTTATTAATAAGGTTATGAAGTTTTTTGGATTTGGTGACTCGATAATATCGTGGATTCATGTCCTGTATAAAAATGCTTCGCTAGCAGTCACCCAGGGTGGTAATATTTCATCTTTTTTTAATATAGGTAGGGGCTGCCGACAAGGTGACCCTCTTTCTCCGTATATCTTTATATTATGCTCTGAAATACTAGCAATAAAAATAAGAAACAATAAAAATATCAAAGGTATTACTATCAATAACACCGAGTTTAAAATCTCTCAATATGCAGACGATACATCTGCAATTCTGGATGGCTCTGAGTCTTCACTACATCAAACACTTAATGAATTATCCGATTTTGCAAAAATATCAGGTTTACGTGTTAATTTTGATAAAACACAGGTTGTATGGATTGGAATAAAAAAATACAGTTCTCTGGCAATTAAAACGAAATGGAAACTTAACTGGGGAAAAACTGATTTTAAACTACTTGGAATTCATTTTCACATAGATTTAGACAAAATGAATACAATTAATTACAATGAAAAAATTGTTAAGATAAAAAATATAATTAAACTTTGGAAGAGAAGATATTTAACTCCTTTAGGGAAAATAACCGTTATTAAAACGTTACTATTACCAATTTTAAATCATTTATTTATTGCATTACCAAATCCAATAGAAAAAGTAATTAAAGAGCTAAATTCTATATTTTATGACTTTTTGTGGAATGGAACAGCAAAAATAAAACAATCAGTTGTAGTAAAACAATACTTTGAAGGGGGGTTAAAAATGATAAACCTTAAGGCATTTATTTCAGCTCTTAAAGCAACATGGATAAGAAGATTAATACGAGTCGGCGGTAGTTGGACAACTATTATAGAAAATGACATAAACATAAATAATTTAGCAAACTATGGAAACTCCTTAACAGAAATAATGATCAATAAAACAAGAAACAATTTCTGGAAGGATGTTCTTATATCACACACTCACATTATAAAACATGATAAAATCACAACTTTAGAACAATTCCTAAATACTCCCTTATTTCAAAATGATAGTTTGTGTGTTGGAGGAATGCCTATAGTAAATAAAACATGGAATGATAAGGGTATTTATTTTATCAATGATCTTGTTTCAGAAAATGGAGACATTTACACAGAAACTGACTTTAAAAAAATATATAACATAAAAACAAATTTTCTACAGTTTAATGGAATAACTCAAACAATCAAAAACTTTGCAAAAAATAATAATGTTAGCATGATCAACAAAAAAGTACACAATCCAATACTGCCAAACCATATTAGTATATATTACAAGTCAATTAAAGGTTGTAAAGACTTCTATAACATTTTAAATAAAAATGATGAATTTCCAACATCAAAAACAAAATGGGAACAAATCTATAATATTTCGAATGAATCATGGAAAGACATATTTTTATCACCTTTCAAGTTTAAATTCAGTTCTACATTACAATGGTTTCAAACCAGAATCATCCACCGAATATTACCAACCAAAAAATACTTGTATACCATAAACGCTATTCCAAGCCCTATTTGCTCATATTGTAATCAAGAGGAAACCATAATTCATCTACTATGGACATGTCCTGCAACAAAATCATTTCTCCAAAAAATACAAAGTTGGCTGAGAAGGAACAACATAATTTTACCTTTTATTGAGGAGTTGTTTATATTTAACATGGGAGAGCAGTTTACTATAGCAGATAACTCTATCATACTTGAAATTAAATACTATATATTTTCTGCAAAAAAACTTAATTCTCCACTTTCAATTACTGCACTTCATAATAGACTTAAATATACATTCAAAGCTCGTAAATACACAGCAATAAAAAGTGACACAGTAAATTCTTTTGATAAAACTTGGCATAAATATAAAACTTTACTTCAAGATTAAGCCTTCTACATATAAATCATAGATAATAAGTTAATGTCCATACAACTGGTGTTTTTATCATATTATTACAGAAATTATATTTATTGGTTTATATAATAATTGCGAATAGTAACCAGGACCTTGACAAATGACATTTTCTATAATTTAAATTCTCTTTACCAAATATAATAAATATGCAAAGGAATCGTCAATACACACTGTCATTCAATGGAGTTTTTTTTTTCTCATTTTTTTTTCCTTTTTTTAATACTTCCTTAATTGTTTTGCAGTAATATGAGCCCATTAATGACAATGGCCTAATTCACACATCATTCTATCAGAAGTGAGAAAGATTCAGAAAGAAAGGACTAAATTTATGTTATTATATATTGTAATTGTTGTTATGTTTGATTGATGTGTAAAAATTGTATATAATTTGCTCATGTTGTAAATCAGTAATAAATGGGCCACTACTATGTAGATTGGCTGGAAAGTAAAAAAAAAAAAAAAAAAAAAAAAAAAAAAAAAAAAAAAAAAAAAATGAATATAGTGCATATATTAAACAGGAGAAAAGGGCATGACATGAGGCAAAAGAGCATGAAATGAGGAAAAAGGGAAGAGCATGACATGAGAAAAAAGGGCATGAACAGAGGAGAAATGGTATCAAATGAATTGAGAGTGAATATATCAAACTACGGGAAAGGGCATTACATGAAGAGATTGAGCAGGAAATGAGGAGAAAAGGCATTAAAACCTATGTGCTATGGTTCATGTGTACTTATGTGTTGCCGTTGGCAAAAACTGCAAAGGCAAACCCTAGGTTGAAACTAGAACTGGGTGCCGCTGTGTAGGACTAAACATATAACATATATCAGAGAATTATACTGACAGTGATAGAAGGGATTGCAAAAGTTTGCTTAATACTTCAATTAAAAGTGTTGATGATCCCATACGACAGTGTTTTCTATAGTTTTTAGCTGAAATGGTCGAAGACCACGAGAGCTTATGAGATGGCACGTCATCCAGTATCAGTCTTTTCATAAACTATCTGTTTTGGCAACTTCGACATTACCTCCGGGGTTGGGCTTTTTAGTTCGCCATGACGGAAGTCCAGAGAGCTAATGCCATGGCCAATGCCATAACTCTGGCATCAGCGTCGTCTTTAGACAGCAGGTTACAGTTTTTATAACTATATACCACTCTTCAACCCTTTCAGCTATACCTTTCATATTTGTTATGTGGCTTATTTAAGGGGAGGTCTTTCAAATCAACATCCTCCCACTTGTCAGCTTGATCACGAGTCAAGGTCATACTTAGAAAAACTTTAACCGTTCGTTAACTCGTTCAACCCTTTACGGTATGGCTTTCATATTTGGTATGTAGCTTATCTGGGGGGAGGTCTTCCAAATCAACACTCTCCCACCTGTCAGTTTGGATTGGGCCAAGGTCAAACTTAGAAAACCTTTAATCTTTTGGTTAACTCTTCAACTAACTCTTCAACCCTTTGAGGTTGAGTGTTTTTGAAGTCTTGGTGGAATGTCTTTCTTATAGACAAATGCTTATATCAGTATGGTTCAATCAAATCTAAATAACTGCTCCACAGTTTGGAAACCCAATCATTACAGAAAGTGGAAAGGTGCGCTAAGAGATGAAACAGAAATAGCAGCATAACATTCATGCTAGATGCTAGAGCTTTGATTGACAACGATCAGAACTCAAACTCTCTCGTCATCAATATCGTAAATGACTCGTCTCCTGAGAAAACCAACTGAAACCATCATGATTTGAACCAGACTGCCACACTCCAAAATATTCAGACAGTTCTTCACATACTGTATTTATTACCAGTTACGAAAGCGGGGTGCATATAATACAAGGAAGCAATAAAAAAAAGTTTTTTTTGCAGAAAATCGATGTCAGAATAGGAGAAAAATCTCAATGACGAACGACAGAATTGTGAATACCGATAGTACACAATTTGTTGTAATTTACATGAGATGGTTCTACGGTTTCATGCGAAGGGCCAATTTATCTACGAGATGAAGAACGCACATCGCTCTAAAGCAGCCCGAAGACTTAGAGGACTTCTTCCCAGAGTTTCATCATAAAGCAGCGAAAGATCAGGTTGTCTAAATCAGATCGACAATGTGGACCAGATGCCCACGATATTTGACCTACCCTATGCTACAACCGTCAATGCAACAGGAGCAAAGAGTGTAAGAACAAAACCGGGAATGAGAAGAAATGATTTACCGTCATGCTTACATGCACTGTTGATGGAGGGAAGTTGCCGCCCTACGCCATCTTCAAGCGGAAGACAGTTCCTAAAGGCACAAAATGCCCAAAATTATCATTTGATGCCAAGGCAAGTGGTGGATGGATGATGCCTTGACCAAGGACTGCATCAAGACCGTCTGGGGCAAAAGACGAGTGGCCCTGATATAAAAATCCCTCCTTGTATTGGACTCCTTCCACTGCTACAAGTCAGACGACATCAAGCATCTTTTAGAAGAGTGCAGGACAACACTGGCCATTATTTCCGGCGACATGTGTATACTGCAACCACTTGATGTCTCAATCAACATATGAAAACAATCATGATGTGAAAATGGAACGATTGGTACAGCGGGGACAAACACAGCTACACAAAGGGTGGGCTGGGTGACATGCCAGTGAATCGTCGATGCCTGGGGAGATTGACCTTAGCATCATCCAGCATTTCTTCAAGAAATGCAGCATCTCGAACAATTTTTACGGAACAGAGGATGACGCACTTCAGGACGAACACATACAGCCCCGCCAGATAACAGAAGACAGCGCAGCACAAGACAGCAAAGACGATGCCGACGACGCATTTGATTCGGACGAGTTTAAGGCGGGAGAGTGGATGCTTGCGCAGATCTTTGATAACAGCGAAGCTTGTGACGACGACAAAGAATTTGAAGAGTTCAGCGGATGTGATTAAATGGCATTTTTAGAGCCACAATAAAACAGTCCTTTTTAGGGCCACCCATATCCCCGAAAAAGAATATCTCCAAAATCAGCAAATCAGTATAAGTTCAGACACCGTCAGGATTAGGGCAACCTTGAATTTTAGGAAAATAGAATTTTTTGCTGTATTTGGTGATATGCTAAATGAGGAGCTAAGACTGTGCTGGGGAGGATGTATGGGCCCTGGGACTGTCATGGTAGATTAATTCTGCCAAAAATCATTCAACTGGAACACGGCGACGACATGCGCAACTTTGGTACTGATCAACCATGCCAAGTTTCGTTGAAATTCAGGAGAACTAGTCCTGACAAGGTTTGTGTATTAAATCCTTTAATGGGCCATAATTCCCCCCAAAAATCATTCAAACGGAAAACGGTGATGATGTGCACAACTGGGCTTGGTACTGATCATCCCTGAAAAGTTTCGGTGAAATCCAGCCAGAGGTAAAGGAGAACTTGTCCGGACAAAGTTTGTGTATTAAATCCTTCAAAGAGACATAACTCTGCCAAAAATAATTCACCCGCAACACGGCGATGATATGCACAACCAGAATTGAATTAAATTGAGTTTTAAGGTGCACCAACACATGAAAGGTTATATGGCGCCTAACAGAAATCCTCCTCCATTTACATCAAGATACAATATGGAGAATGGGCCTAAAGCCTTACCTGCAGAACTGCAAATTCTATAGTAGATTATGATACTCCTTGATAAAGACCTTGAATGAGCTTGATAAAAAATGACAAAATGAATATGAATGGTGGAGTCCTACCCCTCTGTATGTGATGGTGTGTTTGTGAGATTGCAGTGGTTGTATTCTGCCCCGGCAACCACACGGGGGCTGCACAACTACGCTTAATGGTACTGGTAGGCTTGGTACGGATCATCCCTGCAAAGTTTCGTTGAACTCTAATGGTACTGGTAGGCTTGGTACGGATCATCCCTGCAAAGTTTCGTTGAACTCCAGCCAGGGGTTCAGGACTAGTCCAGACAAAGCTTGTGACACAGACAGACAGACAGACAGACAGACAATATGTCTTCCCCCACCCCCACACAAAGTGGGGGAGATATAAAAATATTAAATATTGACTCGTATGGATTATGCTCGCTCATCTATATACCGGTGTACTTGTCATAAAATGCATCCAGTTGAAAGCGAAAATATAACATTTTAAAATTATATGTGATAGGATGATAAAATAATCTATTATCTTTCAATATCCATCAACAAATTTCAAATTGTAAAGTGTTTTCATTGTAAAATTATCACCTCAAATAGGTCACATCAAATCTGGTACAAAAAAAAAGATGGTGGTATACCGGTGTATAGGTATAAATCACCTCGGATATTTTTATGTTAGCACCGGATGTTGGTCATAGTTGGGAACATGTGACCTGATTTATTATGAAGCAAGATGGCCAAGCTTAAAACTAGCAGACGACATCAAACAAGAGGTCAATGACCTTGAAGCTCTACTGATTGATTTTGATTTCAGGAAGTAGTCGCTACAGACTTGTTTTTTGAAAAAATATTTTTAGCTGTGGCGGCCATCTTGAATTTCCGGCCGACCTGAAATTTTGCTAGGATCAATTAGACATTAAGAGCAACATTCCTGTGAAGTTTCATGAAAATCCGTCAAGTAGTTTCAGAGGAGTTGTCGCTACAAGTTTTCATGATATAACTCTATGTAAAACAAAGATGGCCGCTGACAGCCATGTTTAACGTCGAATCAAAATAATGTTTGACTCTGATAACCGTCATGTCATGCTGATCATTTTACAAAAAGTCCCATATCAATATCACTTATAGTTTCAAGACGTAGTCGCTACAAACTTCTTTTTTAAAAATCTATTTTTAGCTGTGGCGGCCATCTTGAATTTCTGGCCGATCTGAAATTTTGCTAGGATCAATTAGACATTAAGAGCAACATTCCTGAAAAGTTTCATGAAAATCTGTCAAGTAGTTTCAAAGGAGTAGTCGCTACAAGTTTTTACTATATAACTCTATGTAAACAAAGATGGCCGCTGGCAGCCATGTTTAACGTCAAATCAAAACGATTTTCGACAAGGACCAACATCATGTCATGCTGATCATTTTAGAAAAAGTCCCATATCAATATCACTTATAGTTTTCAAGAAGTAGTCGCTACAAACTGGTATTTTGAAAATTTATTTTTAGCCGTGGCGGCCATCTTGAATTTCCGGTCAACCTGAAATTTTGCTAGGATCAATTAGACATCAAGAGCAACATTCCTGTGAAGTTTCATGAAAATCCGTCAAGTAGTTTCAGAGGAGTAGTCGCTACAAGTTTTCATTATATAACTCTATGTAAACAAAGATGGCCGCTGGCAGCCATGCTTAACGTCAAATCAAAACGATTTTCGACAAGGACCAACATCATGTCATGCTGATCATTTTAGATAAGTCCCAGATCAATATCACTTATAGTTTTCATGAAGTAGTCGCTACAAATTTGTTTTTTAAAAACCTATTTTTAGATCTGGCGGCCATCTTGGATTTTACATCAACATGAATTTTTGCTAGGATCAACTAGATTTCATGGGCAACATTTCTGTAAAGTTTCATGAAAATCCATTCAGTAGTTTCAGAGGAGTAATCGCTACAAAAAAAAGTGTACGGACAGACAGACGGACGGACGACGGACGACGCACCACGGCATAAGCTCTGCTGATCTCTGATCAGTAGAGCTAAAAAGCAAATTTGATCAATTTTGAGACAGGCATGCTATTTTTTTCTGAAAAAGAGAAAAAAGATAGAAAAAAATAGGAGGTATTTGTTCTGTTCCTTTTAAAATGAAAAATATTTAATAATTTTGATTTTTTCCTGTTTTGACACATAGCGGCAATCTAGGTCAACACATTTGCATACAAATGACCTTAAAAACTGACATTGCATGATGGGAATGGTATTTTTACAAACTACCCCGGTATTAAGCGAGCACCGGCAAACAGGGGAATCACCATATATCTTGTTTTTTTCCAAAATACCTAAAATTCAAACTTTTAAAAGGATTCATTTTGCGGTGCGTTTTCATTGATCGTGCATGCGTATATATATATATAATGGCTAAACAGCAATAGAAACACTGATTTTAGATCCTTTTTTATTTTTGTATATTCTACATTAATTTAAATATCTTTATTATGTCTATCTATCCGCTCCTTTATTTTCAATTTCTCATCGTTTGCTTAGATTATAAGTCAATATGCTGGCAGACCAGCGCAACACGCAGCTGATATATAGAGGATCTTACATGAGTACTCATTCATTATTGAATTTATTAAACGAGTTGGCAAAATGATATAATGCTAGGCTCTTGTCGAGCGTTATATCATTTTTGCTAACGAGTTTAATAAATTCAATAATGAATGAGAACGAATGTTAGATTCTATTTATCACATAACTCACATATCGACTTTTATTGCATTTTGCCGGTCGCTTTAACACGCGAAACCGACATTAACCGTGGGAATTGGATCATAGTCATTATCGATTTTTTTTGACAGCCCATACTAGGCTCATTTACATACTTATATAACTAGTGGTATATCGAAAATATAGAATGGTGTTATTCCACTCCACACCGTAAGTTATGTGATAAAAGGAATTATGATATATATATACGCATTTTTGGCCCGCAATATGCACAAAATTACCCTACAATAAGCTTTAGAAAAATGAGCTGTATCACAAATGCGGTCTGATATGCCACATTTAGGTTGTGTGACCGGGCCGAAAATGCATATCCATATTGGCTCGGTCACCTGACCGTTATTGGCCCAATCACCTGACCGGGCCAATGACCGTCACCTGCCCGTTAGGATTATTGGCGATTGCTTTTTTGTTTTACCATTTTTGAGACCATAAATTTGACGTTAAACCCGTCAATGACATGACGTAACCGAAATGACGTCAACTAACGTAACTGACGTCATTTAAATAAGCGTTTAAATGGAACCCGGCGAGAGGAAGTTAGCGTCAGTGGCTAACAGTTTAGTTTACGCATTGTACTTAGATCGACTAAGTGATGAGGAAAGGCATCACGAAGTATGAAACTGACATAGGATCGTTTGTCAACAAAATGAGGAATGAACTCTAGATCTACCAAAAAACATCCTAAAGCTGTCCTTAAATTGTTCACGGAAGTGTTTCGCTAGAATGGTGAGACCAGAGTTACTGAAGAAACTGGCGTCAAGGAGTTGGACGGTATATTGGACGTTTTTATTCTGAATATAGTCCGACAAATCTAGCTAGACTCGATAAAATCAGTCCAGGCCATCATCAGCTGGTACTAAATTGAGAAGAGGTATGAACATCATATTCCTTTAGATAACGAGTTTCATTCAGCATTTAAGGGAAGTACTGATAGCTAATAAAAATGCTCTGAAACAGCAAGAAACAGGAAATAAAGAAATCAAAATAGGAATGGAATGGACGAATTGAAAAAAGAGAGAATAAACTACAAACAATAAAGCACCACCCATGCATTAATCTCTAAATATTATAAAATACGTTTTCACTATGGACAACTAGAATTGTTGGATACCTGACTAATGCCCCTGCTAAATGCAAAACTGTGTGTGACCTTGACCTTGTGGTCGCAGGTGATCAGAAGTATGACAGAATGTTGTCGTATGACCTTAGTAATCAACAAATAAAATATATAAATAATTTGTGAAAGCATTTTATGAGCAAAAATGGCGGACAAGGCAAAACAGTATAGCCGGGGCCATAAAAATATAACTATGTAATGCAAACATAATTCATGTAAAACATCGTATGGACACTTATTTCATGATAAAGTAGGATGGGTACTAAACAATTCATCATTGTAAAAATAACAATCCAATATTTTATAATATAATTTTTTAATAGATGATATACTTCTAACATACATTTTTTATACTCAGATTAAAAAAAAAGTCTTCAACTCTGCTGGTAGAAGATGCGAATATCTTGATAAAAACATCAATCGTAGTGAAACAGACATTGTTTACACAACACGATGTTGTGTACATGGTTGGCATATGCCAAACTGGTAATAAAACAAGAGGTCCAAACAGGGTTACTAGAAAGACCGGAATACACCGAATCACCGGAATACACCGAAATACATATAATAAAGGCATTATTTATGTAATTAATGGATAATAAATGATTATTTATGATTTAAATAGTAATATATCCACACAGAAGCGTGATTTATGTGTTTGGGGGCTCATACAGCACACTAGTCACCACTATATACACCTATATAGCAAAACTACATACTTATCTCCCTTGAAGGAAAACATCATAATGCACAAATTTCTTATTTATGCTTGCATAGACTGGCATAAAAATACAAATAAGTATTTAAATATTTTAATAATACATTTATTACAAGCATATGTAAGCGTATAGATCTATCATAATGTTGTTGTTTAACAATTTATAAAGCAAATAATTGACATAAGTCAAAACATTAAGCATGTGTTTTAAAGTACAGATAGCACTAACACACATTTAAACACATGTATAAGATGGACGTTCGGTGGAAATAATGAGAATATGTTTGAATAACAGGTTATTATTAAAGAGTAACATACGAATGTTTATTGATAAAAACCATTGCATCTGTAAGTGCAAGTAAGTTGTATAAACTTTTAGAAATTGCAAGTATATAAATTCTTAGATTATAGATATATGTAAAATTACACCGAGATGACATATTCAACAATAGGCTATACAGCTACATAAATAAAATGTAAAATTTGAAAGTTTATAAACCGGTGTAATAGTATTGTTATACAGTATAATACATTTAAAAAACTTCGTATATAGACCCGAAACGTTAATTTGAAATATACAGTGCGTTCCAGTTTGTTGACGATGTGCTGGTTGCGGTCGTGCTGGTTGCGTCATATATCCAAGGATTTGTCAATATTGACAAATCCTTGATATATCTTACTACAGTAAGCTATATACAAATATATACAAACTGAAAAGTAATGTTAAAAAAACACATGTTGGAAGTTTTCAAAACGAACAAAATATAAGTTAATGTTCCAGTGTTTTTGAGATAAGATAAAGACAACTTATTTATATTACAAATATAACATAAGTTTTATGAAAAGTGACAGTGACACGCACACACTCACGCGTACACACGTGCGCACACACTGATACTGACACGCACGCACGCACAATATACACAAACTGCTTGACCTGTAGACATGAGTATTTACACCGTCATCAGTCAGGTGGTGTCTAGCGTTTCCGTTTGAGTGTCTCATGCATAGAACATGAGTCGATTCAGGGAATTCAGTGGTAATGGCCTTCACGAACGCTTGTTCGTCATCCGAGCCGATTACAAGTTTCGTTAAATTTGACCCCAATAGTTTCAATTTCATATTTTTTGTTTGTCGTCGATTTGTTGCAGTCCTGTCGGTCTGGTTACCTAGTCATATTTTTATTTTAGATTGTTATAAATTAGATGCGGTTTTTGTTTAACTTTAAAAGAAACCTGTCATAATTTATTTATAATAGAAATACATTTTCAACCTGGTCTTAGCGGCCGAGTCTTAGCCACTGATTGTTTCATAATATCAAAGAGGTGTTAATTGTTTCTCTGAGCCACAAAGACAACCACTCTTCTGTGGGGATATATTACTATTTAAATCATAAATAATCAGTTATTATCCATTAATTACACAAATAATGCCTTTAATACATGTATTTCGGTGTATTCCGGTGATTCGGTGTATTCCGGTCTTTCTAGTAACCGGTCCAAACATGGTTTTACAGCAAACCAACACAAGAAAGGATATAGGGCACCAAACAGGAATGAATATGCCAGGCTCATCATCCATTTATATCGAGATAAAACATGGAGAATGGGCGTAGAACATTCTTACATGCAGAACAGAATTTACGATTGAGGCACATTCCCACATGCAGGGTCATGATGACCTTAAATGACCTTTAAGTCTTTAAGTGTGCGGGTTGTGGGGAGGGGTGGGTCTCTGGCTCTAGCGGAATTTGCAGTGGTCCTATTCTATACCTGGTAACTACAATAGGTCCAAGAATGCTCTATTGGCTGACATGGCTCTGCTAACAATAGACAAAGTGACATGTATTTCCGTCAAATCTGATGCTAAAATAACCAAGTATTAATCTGTAAAGCAGTATCGGACTATAAGAATCGGGGGTATCCTGTGAAGATAAGAAATTCCAACCCGGGGTACAAGTGTTTTTATCGGAACGGAGGCTCGGCCGAGAGTTTTCCAACCAAGGGTTGGAATCCCCTATCTGAACCGAATACCCATGATAGATTCTATTTCTTGCATATCAGAGCCATGTTGTGCGTTGACTAACGTTTTGCAGGTTTTCCTGCATACCGGATGTTGATGTGCGTGAATGTTATCTCGACGATAGGATGAGATGGAAATATCGGGTGTGGCTAAAACGCAGACGCTTTCTGCAGACAAGTTAAACATATAGGGAAAACGCAGACAATATGATTATATAGTGTTATTGGAAAACGCAGACAATATGCCTATATAGTGTTTTGGATAGACACTGAGGTTAAGTGGCCATTGTAATAATTGTAAATAAAAGTTAATTTATCAACATCTTGAATTCAAATTGTTATACAATTAAGGGTGCCCTCTGGTATATATCAGAACAGTAAGAATGTTTAATTTCCCTGTTTTTTTATGAAGACTAACATATTACTAGTTAGTTTCTGGAAAAATAATGATGGGTCGGTGATTTAACTTTTTCGCAAAATTAATCTTTAGTAATACACTCTCACAGTGCGGTTTTAAATTCTGAATCAGCTGCAAACTGTGTATGGCAACTTACATGTGTGTAGTGTGGTTTGCAGAACAGGTATCGATTTTCCGTCTTTTTTAATGTAATAGATCATACTTTAGGACGAAAAATAAAGGGTTGGGGTATTGTTATCACCATCTGAAAAATTAGTACATCCCTTGTCATTACCCCACCCAGTTTACTATAAATTGCATTTTTAAATTTGTGATCCATAAATTTTTCATGATAAAGGAACAGATAACTTTTTGAGATATTTTGTCTACAATATATACAAGACCTGAGTATCAGAATGAAAAAATAAAAATTGGGGGTCGGTGTGCATATAAGAAAGATATTCAATAAAAACTGAGAAAAAAATGTGCTTTTTTAGATTTCGACGAGCTCTGACATATAACGGCATGGGTCTGTAACAAATAATAGGAAAATACTTTTTATTCCTGTCTCTGTATATGCTAACACATGTCTTTGTAATAAAGTTTAAATTAAGTGAATATCTTAAATGGTTTTTGAGAAATACCATCTTTTGTACCCCTACCCCCCATTTTGGCTTATGTTAAAAATTGTAAATTTTGGGCACAACATGTGAGGTCAAAAAAAAAATCTTATATTTTTATTTTATTTTTGCACTAAAATATCCCTATTTAAACTTGTTTATTACTTAAATGAAATTAATAAGTTACTGTAGATTTATGTAACCTTATTTTATGAACTGATAATGATAAGTTTTTTTTATTTAGTTTTTTCAGATCAATTGTTAAAATTATTTAATAATTTTAAAACATGAAATTAAAAGAAATCACTGACTTAAATATATAAAATAAGGTTTATAATTTTCATGATATAAATTGCCTCTGTTTCAGTAACTTTTAAAGCCTCCATGGTAATAAATTGCCAACCTGTGTAAAGAGAAGCAATCAACAACAAAGTAATTTTTATAAATTTAATTGATATTTTATCAAGATCATAACAGGAAAATATTGTTGCTTTGTCAGCTGCCGCATTGATACAGAAAATATGAAACTATTCTTCACATTTACTGCATTGAACCATTTTGTCCAGACATTCGGGTAAGTTACACAAACAGAAATGTTCAATATTAATTTCTGTACTGTGCCTCTTCTCATACTTATGGTTTTGTTTGTTAACGGAATCTCAGAAATTTCTTTTTTCTCGAAACAATTTAAAAGATGTGATCTTAACTTTGTCGAGTCAAAAATCAAATCAAAGCACAGTTTTTTTCTTAAGCAATATGATGTCGCGAAGGCAATAGCAAACAGTCCACAGTCTACTGAGTTATTTTGTTTCATTACGGATGGTACTTGAATTGTTATAGACTTTTTGTCTTTGCCAAATATTAATGACAACTGGATTTTGAGACCATTTGGAATAATACGCTCACTTGGTCTTTCATTACCTAAACTGTCTAACAGATATATTTTGTTATCATGAAAGATACTGACAATCCAGTGATCATTGTGAGTATGGTGTATCTGACAAGAAGGTAAAACTGTACTTTCCATTGGAAGTTTCGTTTTCCACCTATTTTCAGTTTCGTCAAACTTTGGAACTTGTTGGAACTTGTTCAGTTAACTGTATTCCCAATTTTTTCCCTTAACATTATGTTAACTGCTTCCATGTGATTTGAATTAAGTTTTTTTTATTGTTAATTAGATCATCACGGTCTTTGAATGTAAGTCTTAAATCTATGTTCCATATCTCACTGACCTCATGTTTTGTCTCGTATGAATTATCTTCCCGTTGCAATTCTAAATCAATGAAATTTCCATCTTCTAAAATTGTTGAACATTTTCCTAATTTAGCAAATTTCTTATTTTCACGGTCATCAAAAGTTAATTTTCTCTTTTTCTCTGTACTTACAGGAGTTTTTGGAGCATCAGATTTTTGCTTCAAAATTGATCTGGGTGTTGAATTATTAAAAAGTAAAGTTTTCTTAGCCTTTTGATTGGTTTTTGAATTGATACAGGTATTGTTAATGGTTGGTGTATCAAATTCACTCTTTTGTACTGTTTTAATTGCAGGAACTGGAGCTGGTAACATAGTAGTGTTGCCATCATTATCTCCTTTTCTACCCTTCTTAGTTCCACATTATGCATTTATTTTGTTCTTTTTCAAGCAGCATTTCCACCATACAAGCATAAAGTTGAAATACAACAACTTGAAAGTTAAAAAACAGTAGCATTTAATGGTGTATGACTAACATATAAGTTTGTGCTAATTGGATTAACACAATCATCAAACTACTGAAGTAGGTGCTGTTTATTATGTTGTATATTGTGTCAATCATCAAACTAAATGCCACTGATTGACATGATTGAGCTGTTTATCTTTTCACACTATGAAAGTGTGCCTGATGCATGTGCCTGGTTGTCATAAAAAGGATTGTGTATCACACCATGGGGTCATTCATTGTGTACACACATCAGCAATTACTTAGCAGATAAGAATTAATCTAATTGAATTATGATACAATGGAATTAAAAGTATTTAAACTACATGATATTAAGTAATGTTCCATAGACATAGAAATTTCTTTATAATTGCTTTATTTAATTATTGTATAATTTACTGATCTTAATATATAAATGCACACAATTTATGAGAAAAAAATAATATAAAAATGAAATTTAGTAACAAATCAATTCACAAGTAAAACTTAAATACATATGTCTAGTAATTGATCAAATAGATAAATAATTGATAAATTGTCTTTGTACATATTGTTTTGTTTGTTTAGATATTGTAATTATTATGTGTTTCACATACCAAAAAACAACAACATTCTTCTATATAATTATTTTATTATCAAATTATTTTTAATAAAATTTGGAGGATATCTTTATTTTAGTTAAAGTAATGTAATGATAAACATGTTTCTTCAATATTAGCGATATTTCGAAATTTTATGATTTCAATGGGAAAAGCCCTATGAAAAATAATTTGATTAAACGAAAGTCAATTTTAAAATTTCTTTCTAATAATGCTTTACTGGAACTCGAAGATTATTCCAAATTTTGTTGAAATTCTTCAAGTATTTTCTAAAAATATTGCAAAATATCTTGGTTTTATGATATGTGAAACACATAATAGTTTACATTTTTTAATGGAATACTGATCACCTATAAGTAACTATTCTTGTGCCTAAAATACATCCTGAAGTACTATTCGACGAATATGTGAAATTTCATTTAAAATTGTCAGTTATTCCTATCAACAAGAACAAACATATATAACCATATATAAATAAACAAATACCAGGTCTACTTTTTCTTACCGAGAAATACGGGAATACATCAAAAAGGATATCTAACACAAACAAGAGGTCAATGACCTTGAAGCTCTACTGATTGATTTTGATTTCAGGAAGTAGTCGCTACAGACTTGTTTTTTGAAAATCTATTTTTAACCGTTGCGGCCATCTTGAATTTCCGGCCGACCTGAAATTTTGCTAAGATCAATAAGACATTAAGAGCAACATTCCTGTGAAGTTTCATGAAAATCCGTCAGGTAGTTTCAAAGAAGTAGTCGCTACAAGTTTTCATTATATAACTCTATGTAAACAAAGCAGCCATGTTTAAGGTCAAATCAAAACGATTTTCGACAAGGACCAACATCATGTCATACTGATCATTTTAGAAAAAGTCCCATATCAATATCTCTTATTGTTTTGAAGAAGTAGTCGCTACAAACTTATTTATTTTAAATCTATTTTTAGCTGTGGCGGCCATCTTGAATTTCCGGCCGACCTGAAATTTTTCTAGGATTAACTAGACATCAAGAGCAACATTCCTGTGAAGTTTCATGAACATCCGTCAAGTAGTTTCAGAGGAGTAGTCGCTACAAGTTTTTACTATATAACTCTATGTAACCAAAGATGGCCACTGGCAGCCATGTTTTAACGTCGAATCAAAATAATTTTCCACAAGGATCTACATCATGTCATGCTGATCATTTTAGAAAAAGTCCCATATCAATATCACTTATAGTTTTCAAGAAGTAGTCGCTACAAACTTATTTTTTAAAAATCTATTTTTAGCTGTGACGGCCATCTTGAATTTCCGGCCGACCTGAAATTTTGATAGGATCAATTAGACATCAAGAGCAACATTCCTGTAAAGTTTCATGACAATCCGCCAAGTAGTTTCAGAGGAGTAGTCGCTACAAGTTTTTACTATATAACTCTATGTAAACAAAGATGGCCGCTGGCAGCCATGTTTAACGTTGAATCAAAACGATTTTTGACTAGGATCAACATCATGTAATGCTGATCATTTTAGAAAAAGTCCCATATCAATATCACTTATAGTTTTCAAGAAGTAGTCGCTACAAACTTATTTTTTAAAAATCTATTTTTAGCTGTGACGGCCATCTTGAATTTCCGGCCGACCTGAAATTTTTCTAGGATCAATCAGACATCAAGAGCAACATTCCTGTAAAGTTTCATGACAATCCGCCAAGTAGTTTCAGAGAAGTAGTCGCTACAAGTTTTTACTATATAACTCTATGTAAACAAAGATGGCCGCTGGCAGCCATGTTTAACGTTGAATCAAAACGATTTTTGACTAGGATCAACATCATGTCATGCTGATCATTTTAGAAAAAGTCCCATATCAATATCACTTATAGTTTTCAAGAAGAAGTCGCTACAAACTTGTATGTTAAAACTCTATTTTTAGCTTTGGCGGCCATCTTGGATTTCACATCAACATGAATTTTTGCTAGGATCAACTAGACTTTATGGGCAACATTTCTGTAAAGTTTCATGAATATCCATCCAGTAGTTTCAGCTGTGAAGTCGCTACAAGTTTTTACTATATAACTCTATGTAAACAAAGATGGCCGCTGGCAGCCATGTTTAACGTTGAATCAAAACGATTTTTGACTAGGATCAACATCATGTCATGCTGATCATTTTAGAAAAAGTCCCATATCAATATCACTTATAGTTTTCAAGAAGAAGTCGCTACAAACTTGTATTTTAAAACTCTATTTTTAGCTTTGGCGGCCATCTTGGATTTCACATCAACATGAATTTTTGCTAGGATCAACTAGACTTTATGGGCAACATTTCTGTAAAGTTTCATGAATATCCATCCAGTAGTTTCAGCTGTGAAGTCGCTACAAGTTTTTACTATATAACTCTATGTAAACAAAGATGGCCGCTGGCAGCCATGTTTAACGTTGAATCAAAACGATTTTTGACTAGGATCAACATCATGTCATGCTGATCATTTTAGAAAAAGTCCCATATCAATATCACTTATAGTTTTCAAGAAGAAGTCGCTACAAACTTGTATTTTAAAACTCTATTTTTAGCTTTGGCGGCCATCTTGGATTTCACATCAACATGAATTTTTGCTAGGATCAACTAGACTTTATGGGCAACATTTCTGTAAAGTTTCATGAATATCCATCCAGTAGTTTCAGCTGTGAAGTCGCTACAAGTTTTTACTATATAACTCTATGTAAACAAAGATGGCCGCTGGCAGCCATGTTTAACGTTGAATCAAAACGATTTTTGACTAGGATCAACATCATGTCAAGCTGATCATTTTAGAAAAAGTCCCATATCAATATCACTTATAGTTTTCAAGAAGAAGTCGCTACAAACTTGTATTTTAAAACTCTATTTTTAGCTTAGGCGGCCATCTTGGATTTCACATCAACATGAATTTTTGCTAGGATCAACTAGACTTTATGGGCAACATTTCTGTAAAGTTTCATGAATATCCATCCAGTAGTTTCAGCTGTGAAGTCGCTACAAATAAAAGTTTACGGACAGACAGACGGACAGACGGACGGACGGACGACGGACTCCGCACCACGGCATAAGCTCTGCTGATCTCTGATCAGTAGAGCTAAAAATGAACTCAATTAAATATTTAACACATATTTCACATCAATTTCACAAGAATAATTATTAAAAGACACTGAATAGCATAGAACACTTGTTTAATAAGAAGATTTTGGTTGAATATTAAGATGCATGGCCAAACGTTTGCTTTTAATAAAGTTGACTCATGTAATTTTCATGTGATTGTCACACACATAATCTGTACCTTCAAAGTATAGTTTTTTAATTACTTTCACACTTACTCTTGCCTTAACCTTTTATCAAACACATTTTATGTAATTAAAGGAATCAACTGAACTTTTTTAATTTAATTAGTAAATTACACTAAGCAAACTGTGATGCATTATCAGCTTCAAAGTCAGAAAAATTAAAAAAAAGTTGTTTATTTTTAAATCAATCAATCAATTTTTTATTAAAGCATAAACATTTTACAATGTCCATCGCCATCAGCATTGAGGCGGTATTACATATATACAAGACATACTAAATACATTATTTTTAAATGTAATTAAAGGAATCAACTGGACTTTAATACAATTAAATTAGTAAATTACACAAAACAAACTGTGATGCATTATCAGCTTCAAAGTAAGATTTTTTTTAAAAAAAGATTAAAAAATCAGCTACTTTTTAAATAAATTTATCAAATTATAAATAAAACATCATCCATCAGACAACATATAAAATTTATAAATTAAAAAAAATTCAAGATTAACATTTGTTACTGTATATAACTTATCTAACATATTACCTATTTGTCTTTGTTGTCTGCGTTTTCCAATATCACTATATAACCATATTGTCTGCGTTTTCCCTATATATTTAACTTGTCTGCAGAAAGCGTCTGCGTTTTAGCCAGACCCGGAAATATCTAGCCCCGGTAAAATGATGGATATCCTTGTCCGGTATGCAAGAAAGGGATATCTCTTTTGTCTATTGCACTTAATGTTCAACACTTATTTTCCTTTAAAAACATCCACAAGATGGTCATCCATCTATGGCTGAAGTGGACATACAAATTTCACAACTCATAATTTGGTGTGCTACACACCGTCTATTGACTATACATTTACACATCAAGTGTTATTCTATTATCTCAAGCGACTTAGAAGTAATTGATCGAACCTGAACATTTAATGACCTTGCATGACCCATGACCCCGACCTTAAACATGCAAACACGAAATAGGCCCACAACTTTTTATTAGCTCACCTGAGCCGAAGGCTCACAGGTGAGCTATTGGGATCACTCTTCGTCCGTCCGCCGCCGTCGTCGTTACTAACGATAGGGCCTTCATTTTTCATCCGATCTTTACCAAACTTTTACCAGATTGTTAATGTCAATGAAAGATCGGAAAAGTTTGGAAAACAACCGGATCGGACCAGTAACAGCGGAGTTATGGCCCTTGATTTAGTTAAAAATGCTATATTTTGCCTTGTTAAGACGATAGGGCCTACACTTTTCATTCGATTTTTACCAAACTTTACCAGATTGTTAATATAAATGAAAGTTCGGACATGGTCGAAAACAAGCCAGATCAAACCAGTAACAGCGGAGATATGGCCCTTGATTTCGTTAAAAATGCTATATTTTGCCTCGTTAATATGACAGGGCCTTCGTTTTTCATCTGATCACTACTTGACCAGATTGTTAATATCAATGAAAGTTCAGACAATTTCGAAAACCAGCCAGTTCGGACCAGTAACAGTGGAGTTGTGGCCCTTGATTTAGTTACAAATGCCAGGATGGCCCTAAATCACTCACCTTGTAATCATGCAATAAGTCTGCTGTGTCTAGTCTGGCATGGGTATTGTTTAATTTGTCCCACTTCTATGAATGAGATTACATCCAAATGGGTGTGGGGTTTATATTAACATTCTAAACAAATCTTGTAAAGATCAGATAAAAAATAGAAGCTATAGATTTAACAAAGGTAAATATAATAAAGCATTTTTCAACAAATCAAGGGCCATAATTCTGTCGTTACTAACAAGATCTAGCTGGTTTTCGAATCTGTCCAAGTTTTTATTAATATACCGCGATTTGCACAACTAGACATCACACTGAGGCTTCCTGCCAAATTTCATAGAAATTCAACAAGCCATTGATATTAGGAAAAGTAGCACCGACAAGAATTTAAAGTAAAAATGTCAAAGGGCCATAACTGCGTCAAAAATCAGCGAACTGGAACAAAAGCGCGATATGCACAACTGGACATCTTACCGATGCTTCCTGCCAAGTTTTGTCGAAATCCAACAAGGCGTTTAGGAGGAGTAGTGCCGACAAGAAATCTAAAGTAAAAATGTCAAGGGGCCATAACTCCATCAAAAATCAACAAACCGAAAACAAAATGCAAAAGGCACAATTAGAAATCATACACAATCCAGCTAAGTTTCGTCAACAAAAAAAACAAAAAAATGAATATGAAAAAAAAATCAATTAAAATCAGTTAATCAAGGGCCATAACTTCGCTGTTACTGGTCCGAACTGGCTGGTTTTCGAAACTATCCAAGCTTTCATTGATATTAACAATCTGGTAAAGTTTGGTAAAGATCAGATGACAAATTAGGGCCCTATCATATTAACGAGGTAAAATATAGCGTTTTTAACGAAAATCAAGGGCCATAACCTGTTGTTATTGGTCCGATCTGGCTTGTCCGAGCTTTCATTCATATTAACAATCTGGTAAAGTTTGGTAAAGATCGGATGAAAAATGAAGGCCCTATCATCTTAACGAGGCAAAATATAGCATTTTTAACTAAATCAAGGGCCATAACTCTTCTGTTACCTGTCCCGATCTGGCTGGTTTTCGAACTTATTCGAGCTTTGATAGCTTGTTAATGTCAAAGATCCGATGAAAAATGAAGGCCCTATCGTCTTAACGAGGCAAATTAAAGCATTTTTAACTTCATCAAGGGCCATTAATCTCCTGTTACTGGTCCGATGTCGCTTGTTTTCGAACTTATCCGAGCTTTCATTGACATTAACAAGCTGGTAAAGTTTGGTAAAGATCAGATGAAAAATGAAAGCCCCATCATATTAACAAGGCAAAATATAGCATTTCTAACGAAATCAAGGACCATAACTCCGCTGTTACTGGTCCGATCTGGCTGGTTTTCGAAATTGTCTGAGCTTTCATTGACATTAACAAGCTGGTAAAGTTTGGTAAAGATCGGATGAAAAATGAAGGCCCTATCATCTTAACGAGATAAAAGTTAACGACGTTGTCGGACAGACGGGCGAAGAGTGATCCCAATAGCTCACCAGTGAGCCTTCGGCTCAGGTGATCTAAAAAGGTTATATGGTGCCAACAGGAATGAACATTCCAGGCCCACTCTCCATTAACATCTAGATAAAAATATGCAGAATGGGCCTAGAACCTTCTCACCTGCAGAACTGCAGAGTTGCTGCAAATTTGTCTGTAAACACTCCATTTTTTGCCGGAGCTATGATCACTGTTTTCAGCCACCACTCAAGTAGCACCGGAAACAATACAGGGATTAGGATAAAGACCTTTAATGAATGCCCGGGAACCACACTGGGTCGAAATAGTTTTACTATACTGAAATAGTTTTACAAACAATATAGTTCTTTGAATCTTTCAATGTAGTACATGAATTGAATAGGATTTTAAGGTGCACCAACACATGAAAGGTTATATGGCGCCTAACAGGAATGAACGTGCCCTGCTCCTCCTCTATTTACATCCAAGAAAAAATATGGAGAATGGGCCTAGAACCTTCTTACCTTCAGAACTGCAAAGTTGCTGCAAATTCTAT